>JADRCD010209310.1:0-10077 GCA_019843815.1 Montemys delectorum | reverse complement strand
TCCTCTACCACATATGTGGTCAGAGGCATAGGTCCCTCCATGTGTGTTCTTTGGTTGATGGTCCAGTCCCTTGGAGCTCTGGGAGTTCTGGCTAGGTGACACTGTTTTTTCCCCTATTTGGGCTGCAACCCTGCCGTCCCCCCCGCCCCCCAGCTCCTTCAGTCCCTACTCCAATTCCTCCAACAGAGATTCTGTGCTCAGTCCAATGGTTGGCTGTGAGCATCCACCTCTGTATTTGTTCTGCAATAGCGTCCAGGTTTGGCGACTGTATAGGGAAGCTACCTTTGTAATGGTGTCTGCTCAGCAATAGAACAGTGACTAAGATTCCACCACGTTCAGAACAATGACTAAGATTCTACTGCGTTCAGGGTGAGTCTTCCTACCTCAGTAAACCTCTCTGAAAATGCCCTCCCAGATGACTGCCCAAGGTAACCATTATACAATTCTAAATCAACTCAAGGTTACAGTCTCCCACATACCCAATCTCTTTTCCTGCTTCCCCCTCTACCCTCCATCTGTCTTAACTCCACATAACCATACCATTTTGGGATTATAATAATAAAATAGACAAACAGAAAAGAATTGTTGATTACAACTTCTACAAATCACCCTTGCGAGGCTCACAAATTAATGAACATTATTTCAAATGTTCTCCCATTTCCTGGTTTCCTCTCTGGAAAAAAAAAAAAAAAAAACCTGCTATTCCCTCCCTCCTCCCCCTGCTCACCAACTCACCCTCTCCATCTTCCTAGCCCTGGCATACACTGGGGCATAGAACCTTCACAGGACCAAGGGCCTCTCCTCTCATTGATGACCATCCTCTGCTACATATGCAACTGGAGCCATGAGTCCCACCATGTGTATTCTTTGGTTCCTGGTTTAGTCCCTGGGAGCTCTGGGGGTACTAGTTAGTTCATATTGTTGTTCCTTGCATGGAGCTGAAAACCCCTTTAACTCCTTGAGTCCTTTCTCTAGCTTCTTCACTGGGGAACCTGTGCTCAGTCCAATGGATGGCCGTGAGCCTCCATTTCTGTATTAGTCGGGTACTGTCAGAGCCTCTGAGGGGACAGCTATATCAGGCTCCTGTCAGCCTGCACTTGCTGGCATCCACAATAGTGTCTGGGTTTGGTGACTGTATACGGGAAGGATCCCCAGGTGGAGCAGTCTCTGGATTGTCCTTGCAGCAACAGCATATGAGCAGGTACTGTTCTTGCTGCAAAAACATATGCTGCCTGTAAATATAGGCCTAGGGAACTGGGTAATCTTTTTTGGTCCCAAAAGTTACCTGCACATGCACACCACTCAATACATGCTTGAACATTCGTGAGCACACACACACACAGACACACACCTACACAAACACACACACACACACACACACACACACACACATATGTACATATACATATATACATATACATGTATAACATTTGTGGAGGTTAACAGTCTGAAGCCACAATGTTAGCATGCTTATTTTTCCTGAGGACTCTCTTATTCTTTGAAGATGAGTCCTTGTCTAGGCCCTCAATATGGCTCTGCCTACCACTTACATCTTTGAGCTCTTGCTATTTACAAGACACTAATTAATAGGATCAGTGTACACCTCTCATCTTATTTAAGGAAAATCATTAAAGTACCTATCTCTAAATGAAACTCATACACAAATATTATTAGATGTTAATCCTTAAACAGAGAAATTTAGGTTCAGTTCATAAAGAAAATTTTTTGTTGAATGAACTATTTGGATTGTCTTCTCCCAGATATGTCAAAAATTTTGTTTGTTTGTTTGTTTTTGCTATTATTTTAGTTTTTATTTTTAATTCATTGGTATTTATTTATTTACATACTCACTTTCTATCCTGCTCACTGCTCCTCCCAGTTATCCCTCCCACAAATCTTTCCCCCACCCCCCTCATCACCTTTTCCTCTGAGCAGGTAGGGGACTCCTGGGTTTTCCCCTACTCTGCCAGGCTAGGTGTATCCTCTCCCACTGAGGACAGACAAGATAGCCCAGCTAGAAGAACATATCCCATGTACAGGGAACAGTTTTTGGGATAATCTCTGGCTCCAGTTGTTTGGGATCCACAAGGAGACCAAGCTGCACATCTGCTAATTAAGTGTGGGGAGGTCTAGTTCCAGCACTGTATGTCCTTTGGTTGGTGATTCAGGTTCTGAGAGTTCCAAGCATCCAGGTTAGTTGATTCAGTTGGTCTTCCCGTAGAGTTCCTATTACCTCCAGGTCCTATAATCCTTCATCCATAAGAGTCCCCAAGCTCCACACACTGTTTGCTGTAGGTATCTGCATCTGTCTGTGTCAGATGCTGGGTAGTCATAATAGACTCCTGTCTGTAAGAATAACAGAATAGCATTCATCGTGTCAGGGATAAGCATTTACCCATGGGATGAGTCTCAAGTTGGCCCAGTTATTGGTTGATCATTCCCTCAGTGTCTACTCTACCCATGTCCCTGCATTTATTCTAGACAGGATAAATTTTGGGTTGAAAATTTTGTGAGTACGTTGGTGTCTATATTGTTCCATTGGGGTCCTGCCTGGCTAAAGGAGGTGACTTCTTTAGGTTTCATAACCTAATATCCTGAGCCACAGCTAAGGTCACCTCATTGATTCATGGGGTCCTCCCTTATTCCAGATCTCTGTCTCAACCTGGAGATCCCCCATCTCCCTACCTCTGTCCGTTGCTGATTTATATTAATTCTCATGGTCATCTGGCCATCTCTCCTGTCCTTCCCCCACACCTGATCCTGAACCTCCCCATTTCCCTCTCCAACCTCCTCTGCCTCCTAAACCTATTTTATTCTCCCTTCTAAGTGAGGTTCAAGCATCCTCACTTGGGGCTTCCTTCTTGTTTAGCTTCTTTGGACCTGTGGAGTGTAGAATGGTTATCTTATATTTTATGGCTAATATCCACTTATAAGTGAGTACACACAATGCATGTCCTTTGGGGTCTGGGTAGCCTCACTCAGGATGATATTCTCAAGTTCCATCCATTTGCCTGCAAAATTTATGGTGTCTTTATTCATAGCTGAATAGTATTCCACTATGTAGATTTAACACATTTTCTTTATCTAGTCTTCAGTTGAGGGACATCTAGGCTTTTTCCAGTTTTTGGCTATTACAAATAAAGCCACTATGAACACCGTGGACAAGTATAAGTGTCTTTTGTGGTAGTGAAAGATCTTTTGGGTGTATGCCCAGGAGTGGTGTAGCTGGGTCTTGAGATAGAACTATTTCTAGTTCTCTAAAAGAACTTCAAATTGATTTCCAAAGTGATTGTGCATGTTTGCACTCCCTCAAACTCATTTTAACCTCTGATTTTAAAATGTTCTGTGTCTTACTAATTCAAATACTTGCTTTGTATTCATTAAAAATCCCTAAATATCTTTAGCAGAATGTTTTAACCTCTTTTCATTTGTAAAACAATTTTTAAGAAGTAATTATTTTAAAAAATTATGCTTAATTTAGTTTAACATTTCTCTGTATTTTATTTGTACTTTACTATAAGAAAGAACAATTGTTTTTTATTTTAGAACAAATAATAATGGTTCAGGTCAAAGTATTGAAAGGGAAACAGTATACTTTTCTCAGTCTTACTAAGTTTGAGTTTACTGTCTGATTGCAGTAAATGACACATGTTAATTTCACTTTTATGTAACTTGGTCCTTAAGATTAACATTATTACTCCAGTTGAAATTCTTTATTGAGATATAACGCTTTTAATTTTGTTGCATTCTTATGACATCTCTAAAAAAAACCATTGCTTTACTAAGTTAAAACATATCTCTTTTTATTAGTTGATTTTTTTCTGATAGATTGGTGTGAGAAAATGTTTCATTTTATAGAGAAATGGCTTTTGATTCTTTTTTACCTATTAGTTTCTTCTTTTGTCTTCACTTGTCTCAAAGCATAAATAATGCCTCTTGCCTTGTGAGTGAGCTTGAGTCCCTGACCTTCATAAGGAGAGAGGAAGTGAGGACGAAGACAAGCAAAGAGTTTGAGCAGTAGTTTTCTTGGGATGTGTATAGTGCCACCAGATGCCTAATTATTCAGATTTCAGAGGATATTTTTTAAATAAATACTTTGAGCTTTAAAATAGACTTCACTTTTGAAAGTTTGGTATGTTGAATATTGTAGAAACATTTTCTTGACAGTCAGTTTGGTATTAATGAATTAGTTGACCTTTAAAAAGAAACTATTTGCCAGTTTTCTTCAGAAGTGATGGTAACATGAGGTTGCCATCTGTGCCTCCTTAATATAGGGATGGTGACGTAGCATAGGGCCAGGCAAGCAGAAAGCATACTGACACGGAGCTTCAGAGAAGAAAGCACACTGACACGGGGCTTCTGAGCAGAAAGCACACTGACACACGGTCTTCTGCTCTCCCTCCTCTCTTGAATGACTCGGCAACTCCTCGAAGCTGACAAGGTTTTTGTGCTTCAATCACTAGATTTGTCTACCAATGACTGGTGATGACAGTAATAATTGTATGAGGAGAACCAGCACCTAAAAATCCAATGGAAATAAGTCCCAAGGCCTCCACATGGACTGCAGTTCTGGCCACAAGGCAAAACAGACAGCCAAACTCCAACTTCCTGCCATGCACACCTGGATTAAATGTTTCTCCTCAGCTGTGGCCAGGATAAATACCATCTTATCTAGGCCATTGTGTGTGAAGAATAAAGATAGGCCAATCAAAGAAACTGTATATATGGAGAGAAAATTCCACATCAAAGAGTGGTTTTGCTGTCATTCCAAAGGAAAGCTAACACTGGACACTTTTGAGTATTATCTTTAAAGGTATGCTATCAACCGAAATGCCGCAGTCTCAAAACATCAAAATCTGTGTAAGATCCCAAAATTATACTCTCAAAGAACAAAAGCCCCAATTACACACACACACACACACACACACACACACACACACACACACACACAGAGAGAGAGAGAGAGAGAGAGAGAGAGAGAGAGAGAGAGAGAGAGAGAGAGAGAGAGAAAGCAAAGTGGAAGCTGTCAATTAGAGAGAGAGCTGAGACATACGTCACTCAGAGTAAATTACTTGAATGAGAGGGAATCAAGGTGGTAATTGGGCCCTGAGAAGGGAAGGAAAGCATTAGATGGAAAGAGAGCATCATGTGGAGGTAGCATAAGAGTCCCTCAAACGGACAGAAGGTGAGGATTCCTCTCAAAGCCGGGAGAGCCGTTTTCTTGAGTGGGGAACAGGGCTGGAGCAGAGCTCACTGGTTAAGGGCACTGGCTGCTTATGTAGAGGTTTCTGGTTCCCAGCACATACGGTTCCCGTGCAGTTCCTCTGTAGTTCCAGTTCCAGGAATCCAGACTCCTTCTCTGGCTTCCACAGATACTTCTTATATATGGTGCGCAGGAATCCATTCAGGCCTTCAAATAAACGTATGTAAGTCTTCTTGAGAAAGAATGAGAACAAAGTAGAGGAGAGAGAGTGGGAGCGGGAAGAAGGAAGAGGGATGTAGAAGGCAGTGGGGAAGGAGGCTCTACACGAAAAGGAGCCAGGTACTGGTCGGGTATATGAATTTGGGGCTGTGCTTAGGCAACAGCAAGGTAACTTCTTAACTCATTCCCAGAGGGAGGTGCAAGGAGGTCTAGCCTGACTCAGGATATGAGCTTTTATCCAAAGTTGCAGGATATTGTTGAGAAGCAAGGTAGCACTGTGCCATGCTAGGCAAAGTAAACCTAGAAAATATGGAGGCATTGGTTTCATGCCTCTGAGAAGCCGTTTACAGGTGGCATTAATGTGGGTCACAGTGGAGTATGTAGAAGATATGCAGCCCGAGGGAGAGCAGCGCCAAGTGGATCCCTTCCCTTCTCTGAGAACCAGCATGTTTTAATCGCCACTTCAACCATGAAATGGAGTCTCGGTTATTAGTAAATATTCCTGAAAGATGGTTGTGATCGTGCAAGCTGGCAAACCCATTTGGGCTGCCTATATGAAATTGCCCACAATTTATCCTTGTAATACACTTTAATATGTCAAATTTTAGTTTCAAGTTTTGTTTTTGTTGTCCAGTATTTTTACTTGTTAATGCTGTTTTTCTAAAATCAATTAATCTATGGATTTTAATTCTGTGTGATTTTGCCAGCGTTGGAAATATCAATCATACAAACAAATTGGAGGAGTTCTTGTTCATTTTGTACATTTTTTTGCACTTGAAACTGAAAGAGTTCATTATCACAATGTTGACTATTGGTAAAATATGAATGTACCTTAAAAGTGTAAAGTTCACTGGGTAAGGCAAGAGGTATCAATATGGACGTGTGCAGTTGTGAAAAGTAGCATTTCTTAGGATCTGTGCTCTTGGGAGTTATACGTGCGCCAGTGACCACTTTACTGTTGCTCAGTCTCTCCAGACACTTTAATAGCTAGCACCCAGCTTTATCACTATGTTCATCTGAAATGCCATGGAGAATGACGTCAATCAATCCCCTGCCTCCCTGTCCTTCTTTCCTTCCCTCCCGTTATCTAAGACAGGATCTCACTACGAAACCCTGGCAAGCTTAGAACTTGCTTTGTAGAACAGGCTGGCCTGAAACCTATAGTGATCTACCTGCTTCCTTCTGTCTCCTGAGTTCTGAGATTAACAGCATATACTTCCTCATCTCACAACTTAAGAATTTCATAAGTTTATAAAGTCTCACCTATTTCTTAATGAATGTTTACGTGTTCTTAGATTATACTTTATTGACTATCATTTACATATATATGCATATATATATTATATATGTGTGTGTTTATTCAGTATGCTATTAATTTATTGGGTGAAGTGACCTATAAAGTGTCCTCTTGTGTTTTCATATGGTTCACAATATCTTTAAAGTACAAAGAACTGTCAATACTGGAGATTTTAGTTTCTCTAGAATCATAATTTGAGGATTTTTAACTGTAGGACCTTTGAATATCAATATTTAGTATTATGTCATTTATGGTAATGCTTGGTAGGATTATGGTTTGTGTCTAAGTCTAGGAGCCTTCTGGTGTTGGATTGTGTGCAGGTTGTACTTGCTGACTTTAATCCCCATGAAATAGCAAACAAAAATTAGAGACCTCAGCTCTACCATATAGGAAACCAAATAGCAATAGTTAGTTGAATGAACTCAGAAGAGTATCGATCTGTACATCCAAATACCTCATTGTAATGAGCACCTTGATTATAGCTTTGTGAACCCTGAAGGACAGATAAGCTAAGCAAAACCCAATTGTGTGGTCAGTGAAACTGAGTTGATGAACACATCTCACCTTAAGCTGCAAAGTCTGAGGTAATACATTATGCAGTATGAGAAAATAGATGTGTGTACAAATATAACAGGCAGAGGTCTTCCAATAATATCATGATTAATTGAAGGCAATTTTTTTTTGCAATTAATGTTTAAGTTTCAAACGATTCTGCCAAATCATGAGCCATATTTTCCTAAAGTTATCTTGGATTTTTGTACTAAAATTTATAAAGAATGCTGTTATTTTTCTTTTGAGACAGAGTTACTCTCAAAAATTCAGACTGGCTTCAAACTCCTTATCTTCCAGTCTTGGCCTTCTGGGAATGTTAGCCTTAAGTTGTGATGTCAAATATTGAATCACAGTACTGAACTTACGTTTTGTATTTTACGTTATGAACACATGAGGACATTCATTTCACAATTTGTTTTGGTGGACTTTCAGTTTGTATGTCTTGTGTACTTGGTGCTCGTAGAAGCATGAGGTAAGGAAGCAGCATCGCCTCTGTGTTTGCGTCATCTGCTAAAGCAACTGTGTGAGCTGGGGGACTGATCATCTTTACAGGTGTATAATCCTAATGGAATCGCAGTGAGTGTGTTCTGGGGATTTGCTGATCTGTCAGGAAGCAAGTGTCACTCTCTATTTTAGAGAAACCAACATCAAATGCACGCAATTGATCTGCCAGGAACTGAATCTGCAATTAAATGTAGCAGATCACTGTTAGTGTGCCAGATTGATTTTCTATAGAATACAGAAACACCTTAATGCTTTTTCTGAGGTCAGTGGACATATAAACATCAGTACATATTTATTATGTCCACCTTTTAGTTTTTTGGTTCATCTGAACTTCAGGATATCAAGAACCTTCAGAGAGTCCATTCTTCAAATGGTGACTTAATTTGTTTAGATATTCAATCATTTCCAAGCTGTGTCAAGAGAGCATATCTTGCCATAGATCTACTAAAAACATCCCATTGATCATTTTTATTCTGGAACTCAATCTGGCAAGTTAGGAAAGTCAGAATAATTTAACAGATAAAACATTGGAACACCAGGGCTAAAAAGCAAGGTGAAAATCAGAAGTTTTGGAGGGAAATATATTCGGTAAAAGAGGCCAAACACAGGAACATGCTTCATGACCTCACATATGGGTGCAATCTAAAAACAGTTGCAGTTACAGATGTAGAGTAAAGACTGGTTAATAGAGCTGGGAATATGGATGCTCAGGAAGGATGGAGGAGTAGTTGGTTACAGGACACACAGTTTCAGCTAGGTAATAGGAACAAGCCCTGGAGATCCATGGGGGAGCATATTGCCAGTAGCCAATGATAATCTGTTCTTGAAATAACTGGTAGTATGTTTGACATGCCACTATATGAGGCTTAGATTGCCTGTTAGCTTATGCCAACCATTCTATAATGTATACAAATATAAAAATAATATTGTCTTCAGAATATATACATTTTAGTCAATTGAAAACAATTTTAGGGAGAAAATAATAAATACACAAATAAATAATTGGAGTTTTATTAGGTTCCAGGGAGTGTGTCTGAGAAGAGAAGCAACATGAATTTGCTAAATTACATGTCATCATTAGACTGTGTACATGGAAGTACAGTAAGTGCCCTATGAGCAGATGCCATGCCAATTGTTTCCAGTTTCGTGACAGGGCACGCAATTAAGCTGCTGACATGATGGTTGCCCTGTAGCCATTCTCCTTCAATGCACCCTGATGTTACTGGAGATGCAGTTAATACTTTATCTATTATGTTGGCCTTGAGGAAGTATGAAGAGGTTTTGTCCTTTTACTGTAAAAGGCATCACTTCCCAATGTTCCGCTCAGCCGCTCCTGATTCATCTGGGTGTGTTACTCTTCTTAACATGCTGTCTTATCCACGCTTTGTAAATTATTTAGGGTTGAGTGAGCAGTGGAGGACAAAGACTTTACATTGCGGTCTCTGGACTAAATTATGTGTGTTAAGGTTGTGACTAAACTCCTTAACCAAAATTTTTTCTTGAAGAACGTGCTGTTCTGGAATAAGGAATACTTTCTTTCTTTTCAGATGAATAATTGATGTCCACCTTTTATTTACTTAGTACTTTCATTTTCACACCTAAATAACCAGGTAGAAAAATTGTGTACTGTGAGAACAACAAAGAAAACTGTAGGAATCTCTATGTCCGTAACTTCTCCAGTGGCTCCGAGACCCTAAGATGTGATAAGATGCTTTCAGCAGAGCTTATTTGTCCTGGTTGAATATATTAGTGAACTATTTTTTGTAAATACATACAACATCAACCTATATTCAGACGAGGCATACATTCTGTTTTATGTGGAGGTTGCTTATTTCATGTTTTTTTGAAAAGTCATGTAGCTTAGACTGCCTCAAGGTTGCTATGTACCTGAGAATTATCTTAAACTCTTTATACTTCGCCCAAAGCATAAGAAGAGTACTTGGTTTACAAGTCTTAGCCTCCTACCTATGGTTTCTGCATTTCAGAGACTAATCTCAGGGCTTCCTACATGCTATGCTACCATCCACTTAATGAGCAATATCTGCAGTGTTCACATCACATCTAATTGTAAATTAAAGAAAATTGACTCTTCCTTCAACAGTCTTTGTAATATTGAGATTTATGATTGTAAAAATGTGCCGCAGTAGATGCTAATTTATAAATATGCAATGATAAAGAAAGCCCACTTGCTCTGAACAGTACTTACTTGTCAAGTTTTACACCAATCTTTTTCTTCCTCTTCTTTTCCTTGTTCTTTTCCTTGTTCTTTTCCTCCTCCTCCTCCTCCTCCTCCTCCTCCTCC
>JADRCD010209307.1:18872-36100 GCA_019843815.1 Montemys delectorum | reverse complement strand
CACACACACACACACAAAACATTCCCTGTTGTGGCCACAAGGGGGCGCTCGGGCTCCATTTCAGGAGTGTCTGCAAGGGTGGGAGCAGTTGGCACAAAGCGGGAGTCGGCCTAACCCGGTTTTCCTTTGTCTCTTCAACCTGCCTCTGACTAGGGAAAAATCAGCTGTGTTATACCATTAGGGAGCAAAGAAAAGCCCCCACTCTAGCCCTTTGAAACAGCATCATTTCTTATTTTTTTCTGGGATTTTTTTTTTCTGACCCTGTCCCAGGGCCTTCTGGACTCTAGACATAGCGTACATACTGTTTCACACTCCGCTGTTCCAATTAGTTGTTCTGTCTCGGGCGCCTTTCTCTGTCATACATACTTTCTGTATTTAACTCTATTTAGTGTCTATGTGACTCTGAGAAAATCGTGCCTTGCGCTAGAAACATTTATCAGTGTGACTCAAAAAATACCCTGGTCATAGGGAATGATTGGTGAGAGTCCCTTCCCAGGAGCACGGATACTTCACAGCCTTTGCCTCTCCTGCTTCCCCAGTAACAAAGGGATTGTTTCGTCTCTGCGCTTCCACAGTTTGGAATTGGTCTCTCCCCAGACTCTGAGCCAGTCCCTCAGGCCCAGGCACTGTAAACTGCACTGTCAGGCCCTCGTTTGTGGACATTGTAGTACCTTTTCATGGGCTTTTGCTGTCGCAGGCTGTAGTGTGAGGAACTGCACGGGTCTGGAGTTGTCGTTCCATAGAACTTTTCATCTAAATAATGGCCTCAGAACAAGGTCCCTGAAGGTTCTGCAGGGGGCAGTCTGATAAAGGCTCTCTGGGGCTACGTATTTGCCCTGTTGAAAGCCCCTCTTCTCTTCCACCCCGCTCCTGCTTGCTGGTGACAGAGGACGCAGCTGGCTCTTGTCCCTGCCTGTCTGTGAGACTGGCTTCTCAGACTCTCAAAGGAAGGGGAGAGCCCGGGACCCGAGTGGAGAAGACCTTTCCTTGTTTTATCATAGAGATTTTGTTTCATTTTTTTTTTTCCGAGAAGCAACTGCTTGTGTTGAACATAAAAAGGGCTTTTTGTATTTGGCTTTTTGTATTTGGGTGAATTTTCTGCTCTGGGATAATCCTCCAGTTTTTGAATGCCCATAGACTGCCCCCCCCTTCCCCGCTAGTCCTCCTGGATTTGCACACCCAGCATCTAGAATCCAAGGCAGGGGCTCTGGAGATGGGATGGTTTCAGCCTTGCCCCCTCCTGCCGCCAAGCGCCAAGCAACGCTGGAGTGCCTTCCTTGGGTGCCTCTTACTAAGTAAATAACAGTGTCATCACTCCTGTCTTGGGGATCTTGAGCCAGGAGAGGAAGACCTTGCTGAATAATCCTCTTCAGCAGAGAGCAGTTAGGGACTGTGTCTCAGCCTGGGATGGGGATACAGAGTCCCAGGCCCCCTAGGCCCTGCGTGGACCCACGGACTCTGAATGAACCTGTGTGTGTGAGTCATGTTCACACTGATACTGCTGCAGTCCAGGCGCTAAAGTATGCAGAAGTCTGAGAGATGCCCCCCCACAGTGCAGAGGGGAGGGGTGAACAGGGATTCCCCTCTCCTCCTAGTCTCCCCACCCCTGCTCCCCTTGACTCTCCCTGCTGTCTGTCTTTACTGAAGAGGTTCTCTGAGGACCAGATACCATCGTGGAGATCTTTAGGAGTAAGTACCCCCATGAATCCCATGTCAGGGCTGGCCCCAAAGTAGCGAGGGAGACCAAGTCAAAACATTCAGCCACACTTACCGAGGAGCACAGCATAGCTCTGCTGATGCGTTTCCCATCACTTATTGCTCCTGGCCCAGCCTCAGTGAAGGGACTCCAGGGACCATGGTTAGTGCAGTGGTTTCTGCCTTAATTTATTTGAGTAGCAAAGGTTTCAAGAGATTCAAGAGGAAAGCCCCACACAGACCCCCTAATGTAAAAACCAGACCCAAGTAGAATTGTCTTCATTTGGACAGGCGTGGAAACTAGATCTTTGTCCTCTGAAGTGGCCCTAGATGACTTTAAAAGAGACTGGGGCCTCTTGTAGCATGGCTTGAAAGCCGTTGAGGAGGCTGGAACTCCAGGATGTATGATCCTCCCCATAGGGATTCAGAGGGTTCTGCATTCCGATCCCAGGGTTGAAGCGGGCCATGGGCAGTTTGCTGAACTCCAAGCTGTGGCCTCTTCAGTTGTGAAACAGTTAGGGTTTCCGAAGCAAAGGGACCTCCAGGGGGGGGGGGGGGGGGGGGGGGGGTAACCTTTCAGGAAATTTGACATCCCCCCCCCCAAAGCCCCCAAGGGTCTAGGTCCAAGAGTCCAAAGGGGGGGAAAGAGAATTCTTTGTAATATGTTGTAACTAGTCCCGAGGCCTTCCTGTGTCTTTCACTTCAGATGAACTACCGAAGGCAATAGCTCCGATTGTTAAGCAAATCCTAGCGCCAGATACTAGCTCCTGGGTGTGCAGGTGTGGCACACTCCTGTGCAGTGGAGGGGGCTGGCTTGCCTCCCGAGGCTCTGCTCCTAGAGGAAGCGGTTCAGTTCGCTAGGCCGAGGCCTTGCTAGAGCTCATTCTTACCTGATTCCACAGGGATAGAGTCATTCGAGGTCATGGGTCACCCTCCTGCTTGAGGTTGCCCCAAAATCAAGCGTGACAGTCTATGTTCAGTAGGAGGTAGGACTCGGGGTCCTGGGTAACCGTTCAGGAGCATTAGTAAGACAGCCGTCACATCCAGAGAGTTAGGTGTGTCAGTGACCAGGTGGGTGGTCCAGACTCTTGACTTCTCCGGTTTTTTTGTTTGTTTGTTTGTTGGCTTGTTTCTCAAGACAGGGTTCCACTGTGTAACTCTGACTGTCCTAGAACTCACTCTATAGACCAGGCTGGAAGATCTCAAACTCAGAGATCTTCCTGCCTCTGCCTCCCGAGTGCCAGGACCAATAGCATGGGCCACCACCACCACCCACCACCCCGACTTTCCGTTTTTTATCCGCTTGCTCTCTGCTTGGAAGCCATGGGTACTGATGGACAGCTCTTCAACAATGGCAGCCAACTCCCTCAGCCATGCTAGCAACGAGAATTCTGTGGGATATTGATGGGGACCGGAAGAAAAGACTACACCGAGAAGAGCATACAAAGGCTGCTGCTCGTTCTGCAGGAGCCGGGTGGAACCGATCGATCGCCGGCACCTGCGTTTACCAGAGACTCAAAAGCACACAGGCAGGAGTGAGAAGCCTCAGAGCAGACAAAAGAGCAGGCAAGGCTGCAATGTCACTGGTGGGGTATGTCAGCATGGGCCCCTGGATGCAGGACTTCTGGGTCTTAGGAAATTATTAAGGAGGTGTGTTTGCCTGATTTCTCTGATCGATCCCACTAAAATTGGAAGTGAAGGTGACAGTTAAGCAACCTGGCTGTTATTGATCATGCTTGGCCGTTGGGGACTGACACCTGCAGAGGGTGTAGTTTGCTGCAGGCTCTGGTCAGTGTCCGTGTAACCTGATCCTTGTCCCTTTGTGCGTATTGTATCTCTTAGAATAACTGCAGCCTGAGCAAATCAGGGCAGAGGGTTGCCCCACTGTAGGCGAAACCACTTGCTTTCCTAGTGGTATGTGGTAGGTAGGAGACCGAGACGATGAAAGGGCGGGGACTCAGAATCTAAGAAGAGGGAGTCACTCCTGAGGTACTGGTCTCTAGAAAACTTAGAGAGCTTAGGCTGTGGCTGTTGGGACCCACAGCAGTGAGGCCTATCCAAGGTGGTTCCACACAGCGGGCCTGTTTTCTGGACATCATGAGACAGCCTCAAGCCCCTGGCCTTACCCACTGCCATCTGTGTACAGGCTGCAGAGTGCTTGCGTAGTTCTTCCTCCCGAGTCCCGCTTACCAAATTAAGAAAAAGGACTCAGAGGCGCTGTGGTGACCCAGGTGTGCCAAGCTGTGCTCATGCCTGCGCTTCCACGAGGCAGAGCTCCTGCACTTCTGCTCCTCTTCTACCCAGTCTCTTCCTGAAGTTCCAGACTATTCCATGAGGCGGCCTGACCCTCGGGGTAGTTTTCTCTGCTGTCAGTTGCTGCCCCCAGGGAAGCTGTGTGTGGGACTGCTGCAGATAAAGCTGTCCAGGGATAAAATTCAGAAAGGAAGCGGGAGATTGCCTTAAAAAAAAAAAACAAAAACAAAAAAACAAAAAGCAGAATCCACATATAAAAAACCTGAAGTGCTGGCATGTGCTTATAATCCTGGGACTGGAGCACTGGAGACAGGTGGATCCCTGGAGACACACTGGCCAGGCATCTTACCCTACTTGCTGAGCTCCAGTCCAGCTAGAGACCCTGATTCAAAAACCCAAGGTGCACAGTCCCAGGGAATGACAGCTGAGGTTGTCTTTTGGCTTGCACACACATGCACAGGCATGCTCACACAGGAAAAGTTTGTTTTGTAGCACCCTAAGCTTTTTCTCCAATTGAAATAAACAGCCAAATATAAGGTTAAGATGTAGGAAATGCTTCATTTTTAAAAGCAGGAAAGTTACATCGTTGGGAAAGAGGTTTGTTGCCATATTTGGTGAAGCATCTCCCTGACTTTGAAGGTGGTCTGTTATGTGTTGTGGACTCCCAGCCTTCTATCCAGACCCAGGCAGGCTGGCCGTGTCTGGAGACCCTTGCTCTCAGGTCCAGGGCAGCTGGTGCCCATCACTGGTTACTGCAGGAGGTGGATGAGTCTGGAATGGCTCCACAAGCCCCCTGGGTGGCCAGAGGGGAGGCTGCTCTCATGCGTCAATCACTGTCACCAGAAGTGCCTGAGCCACGGGGCGTGAGACACTTCTTGGCCAGGCAGAGCTTTGGAGCGGTCGGCAGCAGCTGCCTCATCTCCCTGCGTTTGCTACGCCTGGCTCTGAGCATGGCCCGGCTGTGCGTCTGGCTCCTGTCAGACACACAGCAGGAGAACTGGAGTCTGTACACCAGCATGAACATGCTTACACATGCCTGCGGCCGCGCAGGGGCCACTACCCACCTCACACAGCCCATGTTGGGCAAGATGTCTCTTAGGATCTGTACAAGTTTGCCAGGAAGTCTGGGGCTGCAGACCCTGGTCTGTCCCCCCCCCCCACTCGTGTCGATACATGGCTTTTTCTCCTGTCAGTGCTGAGGGTGAGCTATGTGTCTGTGGACAGCTGAGTGGAGGTGTTTAAGTTGGGAGGTGTAGGAGGAAGAATGCTCAGAGCCTCGGTGACTCAAATCCAGATGAAGTGACTGACCCGCATCCGTCCAGCACTTAGGTTACAGTGCTTGTAATGGTGCCATAATATTCCCTCCGGCATTTACCCTGACCTTCCCTGCCTCCCGTGCAACTTTGCTCCACAAGTCAGACCCATAGTCTATGAGCAAAGTTCCATGAGGGAGGGCTTCCCTCTTCCACATCACCTAGCAGGGTTCATGTTCCTGGTTATGCCTCAGTTGGGCTCCTTCAGTGAGCAGGGTGACGGACAGCTAGCTGGTCTGCCCGAGACACCCCTCTCCCCTCAGCCTACGAGGTCCCTGCCTCCTCCAGGAATCCCTCCCTGAGCCTTCATTGATGCCACCCCTCTGTGCTCCAGCTGTGCCTGCCTGGCTTTTCTCCTAGGTGGAATGACCAGTGTCTATGACTGACTGCTCACAGCCTTTGGGAACAGTTCCATATGCATCTCAGGCTTGCACCACCTAGAGCAGGCACCTCTACGTGGGCGGTGCTTGGGGAGTGCTGGTCAGAGGAGGAGGAGGAGGAGGAGGAGGAGGAGGAGGAGGAGGAGGAGGAGGAGGAGGAGGAGGAGGAGGAGGAGAAATGGGCAGGCCGCTTGTTTGCTGTAAGGCTATCGGGGTGGGGTGGAGTTAATGTTAGAAGAGCAGTGTTGGAATAGAGAAAGGGCTTTGTAAACATGAGTGCTGACAACTGCTGCTCTGACCCCTCATTCCCTGTCTCTTTTTGTCTGTCTGTCTGTCTGTCTGTCTGCCTGCCTGCCTGCCTGCCTGTTTCTCCTTCCCTCCTTCCAGTCAGGTAATTTGTCTTCCTTCTATCTGATGACAATCCAGCTATATAGGACAGATGCCTATCTGTCTGCCTTCTTCCGTCTAGTATTCGAGTATTTGCTGAACACTTTTCTGCAGTTTTAGGATCCATCAGACAAGGCCCTGGGGGCTTCCAGGTCCGATGATGTCCCTTGTGTTCCCTTGGGAGATCTGAGGAATTGGAGGACAGAACCACTGGGTGGGGTGGGGTAGAGTACAGTCCGTGCCTGACTGAACACGCTTGTGCTGAGCATCTGCTTTATTTCAGCTCAGCACCAATCACAGATCTCACCAAGAAAGAAAAGATGTGAGTCTAGATGTGAGAGGGAAGCTGGCCTGGAAGGACGGACGGTCTAAGTCCAGGCCAGACTGAGTAGCACTGGTGGAGTGGTTGAAATCTCCCTCCCCTGGCTTCCCGCCTGTCCTCTCCTGCTCTGTGCTTCCTGCTGTTCTTGATCCATAGGAAACTTTGCTCCCCGGCCCTCTGGGCCTTCTGAGTGGGTAGCATGTGCCTTAGGTCCCCAGAGAAGCTGGTTTCTGAGTAGGCGAGCACAGGACATAGAGGGCAAGGCTACCCGAATGGCTGAGAAGCAGCCTCAAGTCTGCCTTCCTGAAGCTGCTGGTACAGGTGTAAATGGGGTTCTCTGCCAGTTAACTGCGGCTGTGCCCACTGGATCCAGGGCCAGGGCCAAGCAAAGGATGTTAAGAAAGGTGATCCAGAGACAGACAGACATATTGGTGGTGAAAAAGAGCCTACAGTTCTCTTCCTGCCCCCCAGGGCTGGTCCAGGGGCTCCCAAATCCAATTGATGGTTACATTCCACAAAGACATGCTGACAGCTTCCAGGGCCCTCTAGGCCTATTAACACAGGGAGTCCGGACTCTGGCCATCCTTGCTAGGGCCATGGCCTCTATTAGTCACGAGGACTGTTGATTCTGCCTGATAGATAAAAAATATAGGGGAGCCCTCCCACGAGGACCAGCTGAGTCCACACTGCAGGATCTAAGAGGAACTGGAGCTGAGGCCTTCTGAAGGGTGCTCACTAGCAGGCTAGAGATCCTTCACCCACCCTAGCGCCACAGGCAGAGCAGAGCTCTGTGGGCACTTCACCACAGTGGCCCCTGTTGACGTACACATACTGCAGTAGGGACACAGATGCCATCACTGTTGAAATGTGCCAGTTTCTCCCCAGAGGACAGCAAGGACGGTCCTGCTCATGGGATATCAAGAGTAAGGAGCAACATTATAAGTGTGATCCTAATTGGATCATAAGTAGTAACTGCCCTACTCCCAGCCCCAAAATGTCCGCCTGCTGGGTGACCTTCACCGGACATATGATCCTCTAAACTAGGGCGGTTTCTGGGGGAATAGTCGCCTCAGAGCCCCTGGCCTTGCAGCACCCAGGGACCTGGTATTTTTATTTGCCACTGGATAGTCTGTGTTACAGCTTTGGGCCATGGCCAGTCTCTGTGCAGTTTGTCACTGTGTTGCCAACATGAGCTCAGAGATGACCTCAGTCCAGTGGAACTGGCCGCCAAGCACTCAGGAAAGAGCGATCCTGGTTTCCAGTAAAAGAAAAAGGAAAAAAAAAAAAAAAAACCTTTTGCCGTTTATAGGAATCTTAAAATGCCTAACTCGGGTGGCAGCCCTCGGACATGAGGTCAACTTGTTAAAATAAAACGAAATTCGTGATCTGGAAACAGTGTCACAAAGGCAGCCCAGATCATGTGATCCGGCAACATGAAGCTTGCCTATCCACCTGGATCAAGAAGTAAAAAACTGTGGCACACCCCAGAAACCTCCCCGGTGACCCCCAGTTTCCCACCACAAGCATCCCAGGGCAGGAGCTCATCAGTCAGTGAACAGGTGTGGCAGAGCCAGGCCCAGCTGAGTGGGCTACCCTACCCCAGGGAACCACTGGGTTGCTTAGAAGGGCGGCAGGTATACTACTGAGAGAAGACAGATGTCCGGCGAAACAAGGGCTTAGGCTGTGTGATGGTTAATATTGCCAGTCTAACAGGATTGAGGATTAACTAGGACACCAGCCTCTGGGCGTATCCGTGAAGGGTTTTAGGACTGGACTAATTGAGGTTGGAAAACCCACTCTAAATATGGGCAGCACCATGGCATGGTCTGGTGTCCTGGACTTCATAACAGTCCCAGCACCAGCATTTATCTCTCCTGGTTTCCTGACGACGGCTGCAGTGTGACCAGCTGCACCTGTCATCCTGGAAACACCTCCCCTGTCCCCCCTCGCCCCCCGCCCGCCATGGTAGACTGTACCCTCAAACCGTGAACCCGTACAATCAACCCCTGCCTTCTTCAAGTTGTTTGGTTATTGTTGTTCAGTGTTTTGTACCAGACAAAGCAAAAGTCACTAACATAGGCCTCTTCCTGCTCTCCTGGATCCTACCCCTTGAACTTTGAGCCCCAGATCACATCAACCCCATGTCTAAGTGGCTGTGGAGTGCAGCCTTCTGGCCACGAGGTGGTCTCTGTTAGGTAGCCCCACTGTCTTAGTTAGGGTTTCCATTGCTGTGAAGAGACACCATGACCAAGGCAACTCTCATAAGAAACAACATTTAACTGGGGCTGGCTTCCAGATTCTGAGGTTCTGTCCTGTATCGAGACTGGAAGCATGGCAGCATCCAGGTAGGCATGGTGCTGGAGGAGCTGAGAGTCCTACATCTTGTTCCAAAGGCAAACAGGAGAAAGCAGCTATCTTCTGGGCAGCTAGGAGGAGGGCCTCAAAGCCCACCCCAGTAGTGACGCACTTCCTCCAATGAGGCCACACCTACTCCAACAAGATCACGCCTGCTAATAGTGCCGCTGCCTGGGCTGAGCATATTGAAACCATCACAGCCACCTTCAGAAGAAAAACATGTTGTCAGGCCCACGGACAAGGCGTGGCATGACACTCCTTGTGGGTTAGGAGCTGTCTGGCCATGAGTCTGTAGTCCAGAGAGCCCCTTGCTTCTCCTGCCTTTCCCAGTGCTCATCATACCTGAGCACAGTACCTGGCTCCTTCAGCAGCCAGGTATCTTTTCGTGCTATGTCGGATGATAACAAAGATCATTCCTAGCACATGCTCAGCCCCGCCTCCCTCCTTCTCCCTGACTCCCCTTGGGTCGGGAGGACCCGTCAGCTCAGGTTGCTTTACCTGCCAAGATGGCTCTGGTTGGGCTAGCCCTGACCTTCCTGTGGTCCTCCATTGAGCTTCTACCTTTCTTGGAATCCAGAAGGCCCAGCTGAGCTGGGGACCTGGAAATGACCAGTAGGCCACTTGTGCACTCTTGAAAAATCCTTGCCTTGTGTTTTATCTCCAGCTCCAAGAAGCCCAAGAAACACCCAGAAGTGGCTGCGAGGCCCAAGCCTTTACCTCGGCTCACCATCTTTGATGAAGAGGTAGACCCCGACGCAGGGCTCTTCAGCTCAGACAAGAAAATGTCTCCCCGGAAACCCCTGGAGACCACACAGGACTGTAAGTACTAGTGCTGTTCCTGGTATTGGCTTATGAATGACCTGGTGGATGTCTGCGTCCCTGAGCAAGTGGGTCTCATCCTTGTCCTGTTTAGACAGAATATAGATGTGTAGAGATTTCCTGCTGGTGTTCCTCACACCTGGTGTCCCCACAGGCTGCAACATTTGGGATTACACACTTACTCTGAATACCCTATAGAGGAGAGAATGACCGATTTCTTAGTTTGCTTAGAGACCTAGTTCCTTAATTACATCTTCAGCCACAGGAGCCCTGGGGCTCCCTGGATCTGTTTAATGGAAAGTGGATACTGACCTACCTTGGGCTTGGGCATGCATGTGACTCTGTACAATTTTTAATTTTAGTGACTTTATGCCACCCACATGTATTCTACGGCAAGGCGTGGTGCAGGGTTCAGAGGGAGCTTAGAGGCTTTGGGACTTTTTCTTTCCTCATGCCTGCCCAGGCCCTCCTCCCCAGGGGAAGAATTGATGGTTACTTATTGACCCGTGCAGTGCTTAGTGAGCATCCACCAAGGGAAGATCCAGCTCAATTCCCCAGCCTTAGGATCTCAGAGCCTGAGGAGGATAGAGATAGATAATATCACCCAAAACCTCAGCACAGCCCAAGTCTCTTTCAGGGCTGAGCAGAGAGACACGAGATCCCAAAAGACAGCAGGCATCCTGGGAGAGAGTGCAGCGGTGGATCCCAAAAGGCCAGGGAGCTTAACCAGGTCACTGGGAAAAGATGCTTCAAGGGAAGATATGGTTGACACACCCAAAGAGAAGCTCATGAGGGAGAGGTTGGGAAGGCCTGGAATTTCTTAAGATGGGTCCTGTGGGATATTTGTGTCTGTTGCCTCTGCTCATCATTCACAACCTTAACAAGATCTGTGGCTGGTGGATGCCCCTCAGTACCTGCTCATTTAGTACCTGTGGGCAAGCTCGGGGACCCTGTCCTGCCAGAACTCCTGGGTATTCTGGTGTAATGTCCTGAGAAGCCACTCCCGCCAGCAGTGAGAAGCCCTCAAGGACTGTAACAGAGCCAGGCCAAGACGGACCGGCAGCTCAGACCTGTATAGAGCTGCTACGTTCTTGCCTTCCTTCTGCCCCGCACTCTGCTTTCTTTGTTCCCTCACTGGGATGCAATAGGAAGCTTAGCAGGCCTGCTCTCTAGCATCTGAGAGTGGACGAGCACTTCCTTTATCATCCTCTAAGTCTTCTCTCCCCGCAGCTCTGAAGCTGTTTGATGACCCTGACCTCGGTGGGGCTGTCTCCCTGGGTGACCCTTTACTGCTGCCGGCTGCCCACGAGAGCAGAGGGCCCACATCCCGCCCAGAACATGGGGATGCCACCAAGGAGCTGTTCAGGTACTGCTGTTCTCCAGGAAGACTTCATTAGCTTGTAACCCAAGTGCAAGAAGGTCTTACCAGCTTCAGCCCACAAGAGAGGAGGGATCCAGGCCTGGCCAAGTCCCACAGCCCTGAGTGGCTAAAAGGGAGTGAGGATTTGCAGAAGGAAGGCTGTGGGCAAGCAGGACAGCCCCACTGGTTCCACAAACTACATTCATTTTCTTCTCACACTTCTATTTATTTATTTTTTTTATTTTTTTATTTTTTTGGTTTTTTGAGACAAGGTTTCTCGGTGTAGGCCTGCCTGGCTGTTCTGGAACTCACTCTGTAGACCAGGCTGGCCTCGAACTCAGAAATCAGCCTGCCTCTGCCTCCCAAGTGCTGGGATTAAAGGCGTGTGCCACCAGTGTTGGGCCTCGCACTTCTGTTTTAATAGCTTCTTTAAAGGAATAAATTACACAATTCTCGAGCAAGAATAATTGGCCTAGGTGGGTTTGGGAACCAATAAAACTGATCCTTGATGTACTACAGCGTACTCAGAGAGAACAAAGCACAAATGTACTTCAGAACAATGGTGCAGTCCGCCAGGAGGGTCCTATCAGAGGGAGAGGAAAGCCATGGTTAATCTGTTACATGAAGCTTGATGTCAGATGTGGTTTTAAAAAAAAAAAAAAGTGGTGGTGGCACACGCCTTTAATCCCAGCACTTGGGAGGCAGAGGCAGACAGATTTCTGAGTTCGAGGCCAGCCTGGTCTACAGAGTGAGTTCCAGGACCCAGGGCTACACAGAGAAACCCTGTCTTGAAAAAACAAACAAACAAACAAAAACAAAAAACCCACAGCAACACTATTTCCTTAGAGCTTACTGTGTGCTTGGTGTTGTAAAGAAGTTTGTTTCACCACAGATAATCTTATTTATCTAACCCTTAAAATGGGTGCTGTTCTCTGCAATTACAGAAAATAGTGTAGGATAGATCACTTGCCCAAGGCCACCACCACTCCTGGCTGCCTCTGTTGCCACCTCTGTTCCAGCGGAAGCCCTGAGCCCTTGGAGAAGAGGCTGAGAGACCTGCCTTGCTGTCTCAGGCTTCCGTTCTCCCTGGCTTCTCCTTGTGCCAGAACCTGATCTCTGGAGGTTTCCATTATAGCCTTTCTCCCTCCCTGTCGATGCCCCCCAGGATGCAGCGCGAGTTTGGTGCATGAAGCAGAGCTGTCTCTTTCCAGGAATAGTTTAAAGGGCGCCAAGGCTTGTGGTCCTTAGAGGCTGTCATCCGCACCCCTCGTTAGCAGCCCCAGGCTATTACAGAGCCCTCTAAGTGCCCGCCAAGCCTGAGTCACCTCGATGTATTTACAACTCCCAGAGGCCCCTGGCATCTGTTCACTCTCTCCTCTTGAGTCCTCGATCCTGACATCCTGCTGGCTGGGAGGAGCCAGGATCGTTGTTATTCCATTCGTGAAGAAACTGAGGCACGGGGGAAGTCCAGACAGCAGGGTATTTATGGCCGTGGGACCGACATCATGGGGCCTCTCCTGCATGACATGTTATAAACCCTTTCCTTTCAATCCCACCTTCCACAGAGCACTGTTCTGTGGGTGTGTCGAGGCAGTTTCGCAGGATTCCGTGGCCAGCTGACACCAGCTTTTTAGCAGGCTTGTCATGCACACGCAAACACTGCCATGCAGCATTTCACGGCCTTATTGGCCCCTGGGAACTGTCCTTTTCATTGTACCTCCCTATCTTGCACAGCCCCTGGGAATCACAGCTCAAAAGAACATAGGCTTCGCATCCCTGTCTCCATTAACAGACATCTGGCAGTAAAGAACTGGCTTCTTGGGAGCAGGAGCCAGAATTTCTTTTTCTTTGTGCCTACCTTGTTCCTGATTTGCTTGCTTCTTGGTAGCAGGCTTTCACTCCACCATTGCTATTATCCACCTGCCTAGGCATTAGTTCTGAGGAAGCAATGCCTAAGTTGTTGAGTAAACCAAGCGGACTTTAAGAAGCCTTTATCTCGGGCCTTAAGTGGATCTGTAGCTGAGTTCTGTCCTCTATGAGGTCTTAGGACGGAGGAGAATGTTATGACTTCGGGGCACAGAACTCTTCAGGATGACCACCTCAACCCTCAGTGGTTGGCCCCAGACCACCTGGGTGTGGAAGAGAGAACTGGACCTGGTGTTTATTAGACCTGTTCTGAGGAGTTCATGTGATCATCTGTATGCTATAAGAGTGGCGATACTGGCCGTGCTGTGGCTGGCCAACCAGGACAGCCCTCCCAACCTCTTCAGATCCAACCGTGACTTGTTCCACGGAGTTGTGGCTATGCTTGAAGTCGGTCTCAGGCCTTTGGCTGCTGTTTAACTTTTCTAAAGAGCTCTGAAGACAGTTCGGACCCTTTGAGCTTTTCATGGGCATCCTGGATGCCCTGTAGGGGATGGAAAGGTAGGAAGCCACCGACCCAGTGAGTCAAGAATCAATGGCTGTCTGGAGAAAGCTGATACACATCGGAGCTGAGACTGGCAGGGACAGCCTTCCCATGGATGACACCCCCAGCATCTCCTGACAGGGGCCTGACTTTCTAGAAACTAGCCCACCATCCCCTCCGTGTCTAGACTTTTTGCTCACTTCTTTACCACCCAAGCAGTCTCTGAAAGCCCCCAGTCACCCCAGAAATCAAGCAGGATGATTCAGAGCTCCCAAGCAGCTGGTTCCTGGCAGGCAGTTCTCTGGGAAGCTCTGTGCTCACTCAGGCCCCTTTCAGGCTTTGTAGGACCAGAGAGCATTGTTCAGACCAAAAGCGCCTCTGTCCATGCCTGTCACCCCCGCCCCCACCACAGTCCTGCTGGGGTAGTGCTGTAAGGACCGGCTGTCCAGGGCAGAGAGCCTCCATCACAAGCCTGAGTCCTTTTGCTTTTCATTCCCACCGCCCTTTGCTCTCTGTCATTTCCCTCTCCAGGATCCTGCCATTCCAAGGCAAGGCCGTCTTTCTTCTCCTTTTCCTTAAGAACCTGTTCCAATCTTCTCTGGCCACACCGTTCCCTGGCCATCCAGTGACTGCTTCATGGGTCCTGTCACTCTCAGATCCTCTCTGTCCAGCTGGGTTGGGGGTGCCCCGTGGGAAGAACAAGGCATTGGCTCTATTATAGCCAACGCCTGCTCTGTTTAACACTCCGAGGTTGTCTGTCCAAGTCAGTATGTGCAATATTCCCTTAAACTTGAGAAGCACCTCTTTGTGGGTTGTTTTCTTTGGTCCTTACAGGGATCTCTGTGAGGCTACAGGACCAAGAACACCCCTTCTTTACAGATAGGCAGAGACTGAGAGAGACTGAGAGGTGGTGGGGTGTGGCCTGAAGCCACCCACTCAGGAGCTGACAGATACGAATTGGAAGCCAGTCCTGCACACAGCTGCTGGACATCACTTAAGGGCTCCCCTCCCCGTCCCCTTCCTGGAGATGGGGGAGCTAAATGACCCCTGGATTGTCTGCTTTCTGTGGCTGTGCTGTGCCTCTCTGGCATGGCTGAAGGATGTCTGTAGAGATAACCATCACCACAAGGGATGGCTCCATACTGACACTGGAGAAGGGGCCTCCATGTAGTGGTACCTAGGAAGGTAAGGAGAGCCAGCCACCTATAGGTACTTTATCCTTATCCCAGCTATGGAGCCCAAGGCAGGGCCCTTCATCTTGCCATAGCTCAGTTTGCACCTCTATAAAATAAGGTCCACATCTGCCCCCAGACAGTGATTTGAAAGCATCAAATAAACTAAAGAAGGCAGAAGTACCAGACCTGTAGGATTCGCCACCCACAGTGCAGAGTAGGCCGGTGAGCCGAATCCGATAATGGAGGCTGTTTTGCACATCTGGTTCTGAGATAGCTCCTCCAGTGGGGACTCCCAATACAAGCTCCCAGAGACTAAGAACAGGTGAGCAGTGGGCCACTGGTCAGGCTCTTTAGTACCCAGACATGCTCTCCTCCTTGCCAATCACTACTTAAACCTCTTCCAATCAGCCTGTAGGCAATCTAGGGCTTGCTATCACCTGGATGTTTTTAATTTTTTTTTTTAATTTTATTACTTTATGTGTAGGGATGTTTTACCTGCATGTGTATCTGTGCATTGTGTGTTCAGTGCTCTCAGAGGCCAGAAGAGGGATTGGATTCCCTTGCACTGGAGTTACAGGTAGTTGTGAACCTCTGTGAGTGCTGAGGACAGAGCCTGTGTCCCCTGGAACAGCCGTTGCTCTTAACAGCTGAGTCCCCAGGGGCGGTGGTGGCACACGCCTTTAATCCCAGCACTTGGGAGGCAGAGGCAGGCGGATTTCTGAGTTCGAGGCCAGCCTGGTCTACAGAGTGAGTTCCAGGACAGCCAAGGCTACACAGAGAAACCCTGTCTCAAAAAATCAAAAAAAAAAAACAAAAAAAAAAAAAGATTAAAAAAAAACAAACAAAAGAACAGCTGAGTCATTGCTCCAGACTTACATGACTCAATCTTGGTGAGCACGGGCTGAGTCCACTGCAGCCTTTATGGGGCTCTATCTAGAACCTGAGTGACTCAAAGATATGTGGAAGCCAGCAGACCCCATCCCATGGCAGCTCAGAATCCAGTGTTTATCGTGTCTCTGGATGGAGTTGATCTAGCTTCATGTTGTGTCTCTTAGGTCAGACATCCTTGTTGGGTGACTTAAGCATGACTATGATCTAGTGCCCTCTCCTTGAGCTACCCAGGCTCTTGGACTGTAGCCTCCTGTCTGCAAAATAAGAGACATCCATGTCCTTCCCTGAGATAAGGAGAAAATAATGATTCTGAGGGGCTCTAGCAAAGGCTGGGAGTCTGGTACCAGGCAGCAGGCAGCTATTTCTAAGGAGCAAGTTCCCTGAAGACACCGGCAGGTTTGAAGTGGTGTCACCACCAAGGGACTGGTTCTACTCTGGCTGCTGTGGAGATGGAGGGTCAGAAAGGCCTGCCCTTGGGTTTCTCCTCAGTGCTGGTAGAATGAGGCAAGCTGGTAGCCCATTCAGCACCCATGTGTGGAATGGTGAGGCTCTGGGCTCTCGCTCTTCTGTGGATATAGTTATGCTAAGACTGTTTTCCTTGCTTCTCTAGAGTTGAAGAGGACCTGGACCAGATTCTGAACCTGGGATCTGAACCAAAACCCAAGCCCCAGACTAAGCCCAAGCCTCTAGTCCCAGCTAAGCCAGCATTGCCCAGGAAACCAACTCTGCCCCCGTCGGTGGGCTCATCAGAAACTGGGGCTGGACCACAGAAACAGCAACAGATCCAGGCTATGGATGAAATGGACATCATGCAGTACATCCGGGACCACGATGCGCTTGCCCAAGACTCTCCCAGCCTCTTCTGACTCCCCCACAACCCTGCCCTTCAACCTGTGCTGGTCCTGGGGAGGAGGCCTGTATGTGAATATGTGGGTTCTGCTTGCAAGGCAGGGACCACCAGCAGAAGTGGAACTCCAGACCCCCCAACCCCAGTACCACATCCTTTCCTTTTCTCTTGGGCTATGGGGTGGACAAGGACTCTGCAGAGTGTAGAGCTGGGGGCACCACAGGAATCAAGCCACATCATCTCCACCCAGCTAGCTGTGAAAAGGAGGGTGTCTGTGGGCTCGTCTTGAGATCAGAGGACAGTATCCTGTCCCTCCCAAGGCCCCAACCAAGGGAAAGAACATCTTCTGCATGCTTGTACCCGCTGGCTCTGCCAGCTCAGCATGGGAAGGGTGCTTGTCCTGAGCCTAGGCTGGGCTAAAGGAGTCCGTGGGACAGGCCACTCTGGACTCTACTTGGCATGGCCCCAAGGTGTGTTCTGAGGAGAAAGCCCAGCTCTCCAGACTGCCCGGACCCAAGTTCCTTGTCCGTCTCTTCTGACTTCCAATGCTAAGGAGAAAACATAGGCCCAGCCTTGCCTTTCTAGGCAAGAAAAGGCACAGAGGGCCTCCAGGACCCCAAGCCTTCCACCTTTCCCAAGAAAGGGCCTGGCCAGCCCATGGCCCTTGGGATATGGCTTTCAACAAAGTAGGTCTTAGCATCTCCCAGAGTTTAGCCCATGGGGTTTGAGGCTCTGCCCTCAGAGTCTCAACTTGCTCGTTAGTCTTTCTCCCGTGGAGCCACCAGCCAAGGGAGAAGGAGCTGTGCCCCAGGGCAATCCTGTGCCTTCCAGTAGATGGTGTTTCATGGAGCAAAGAATGTTAGAGTATATTCTTTGTGTTAGGAACTTTTTTTTTTTTTTTTTAATGAAACACATTGGTTTTTGGTGGGGTTTTTTGGGTTTGGTTCGGTTGGGTTTTTGTTTTGTTTTGTTTTGTTTTTGGGGGGTTTTTTTGTTGTTGTTGTTGTTGTTTTTTGTTTTGTTT
>JADRCD010209307.1:7898-18772 GCA_019843815.1 Montemys delectorum | reverse complement strand
TTTTTTTTTTTTTTTTTTTTTTTTTTTTTTTTTTTTTTTGGTTCCTTGGGTCAATTGTGCTTCATAGAGGCATTAGAAAGGGCCAGTTGGGTCCAAGAGTGACTTTCAGGAGCCCCCAAGTGGCACAGTTCAATTGTTTGTTGCCTTCAGTGTCTGGGGTCCCCAGCTCCTACCCTGTAGTAAGACCTGCAGAATCAGATTAGGAGTATCAAGTCTGACCTGTCTTTTGTCTCACTGTTTCCCTGGTCACCTGCCTAATTCTGAGCAGGCCACCTGCCCAGGTGAATGAGTGGGCAGAGCCCGTTCTAGGTGGAGGACCAGAGTACTCTGCTTTAGTAGTCTGAGGTCTCCCCAGTGCTTAGATCTAACTCTAGATAGCCCCCACCCCAACTCTGCTTCTCGTTCACCAGCAGGCCTTCACCCCCTCCATCTCTTGGTGCCCAGCACTCAGCCCAGTGCCCAGCAGCCCCTTTCTCACTGACTACACAGGAAGGTTCACATGGCCAAATCTTGTGTAGAGCCACATTACTGTGTTTGCTGGGCATCTTTGGTCCCTTCTCCCTTTCTATCCATTCCTCTGTGCCTTGGCTACCAGCTCTCTACCTCTTTCATACACACCTTGCACCTGCTTTGGGTGACAGATGACATAGGAGCCAAAGGTGTGTAGGGGCTTGGATGACCATGAACTGATCCCCACCTGCGGTCCCTAACAGTACCTGACCTGACCTACCATTCTCTAGTGCTGTTTTGCCCACTAGTGGAGACTTTTTGGGACACCCTGGTACGGTTGTTTGCTCCACAGATAGCATTTTTCCAATCATGACTTTTTTTGATCACTGGTCTGTGACCTACAGCCAATCTGTCTCCCAGTTATCCAGTAAAGTCTGTGTGTGACAAAGCCAGGATTCCAGTGTTGTTCTTTTACATGCCTGGGCTGAGAGGAGAAAAGGTGGTAGTAGTGGTGGTGAGGTGTGTCTCTGTGTAAGTGTGTGTGTGTGTGTGTGTGTGTGTGTGTGTGTGTGTGTGTAGAGGGGATTGTCCTTTGTAACCAGGGAAGGTACTCTGTCTCTGACTCTATGTTTTTCTCTCTGTGTGTGTGCATGTGTCTATCTCTGTTTTTGTGTATGTGTCTATCTCTGTTTTTGTGTATGTGTCTGTCTCCATGTCTCTGTCTATCCCATTTCTATCCCCACCTCTTTATCTCTATCTTTCTTTCTGTCTCTCTCTCTTTGTCTCTTTCTGTGTCTCTATCTCTCTCTGTGTGTCTCTCTCTCTTCCTTTCTCTCTTTGTGATGGAGGCTGGGATAGTCCCTTGTAACCAGGGAAGGTACTCTATGCCTCTAACTCTCTCTGTGCATTTCTTTATGTGTCTGTGTGTGTTTCTCTATCTCTCTGTGTGTTTCTGTGTGTGTGTGTGTCTCTCTGTGTGTCCGTCTCTGTCTCTGTCTCTCTGTATCTCTGTTTCCCCCTCTCTATTGCCCTGTCTCTCTGTCTTTCTTTGTCTCTCTGCCTCTCTTTGTGTGTCTCTCCTCTCTGCCTCCCCCCACCCCACTCCACCCCCACCTCCCGTCTACCCCAGCCTCCAGGCTGTCTCTTAGCTGGAACTAGGAAAAAGGAAGGGGTTTAGGGAGTCTAGTCTTTCCCACTGTGTAAACTGAGGCAGAGGGCCTAGAAGGAGACTCTGGCCAGTAATCACTCAGCCAAGCCCTGTGTGGAAGGAGGACCCCTTCCCTCTTGGGTACCACATAAAGCTGGAACTACCATGATTTCAGACATGTCCTGCCCGATGGATAATACTCAGGCCTAGCCTTGCATCCCAGCACCCCAAGGTACTGCTTCATCTCAGGTTCTGCAGCATACAGCTTCTGCAGGCTGCCACCCACTACAGAGCAAACAGCTTCTCGGGGATTCTCAGACGTGTGCAGTCTGAGCCACCCCATAGCCTCTCTTCCCAGTACTTATGTTTGAATTCCTAGGACTGAGTTGGAGTCTGTGTTCTTGAGGATAAACCAACGGCTGTTCTGTTCTGAGGACTGACTCCTTGGGGGGGGGGGGGGGGGGGCTGCAGCTCCAATATCTCCAAGTAAGAGAAAGTGAAGGCTGGACAGCAGTGTGCGTCTCTTTGGGGCTATTATGGGCCCCGTGGGCAGGAAGTGTTGCCAGAGGCTGCATCCGCTGCTCCCTTCCTCCCATCGTTGTTCTTAGAACATTGTGAACTTGGGACAGAACTGGAAAGCCCCAGTTCTAGGGCTAATCCTGGCCAGGTTGGCATCCTGAGCTCTGTTGCATGGAGGGACCGTTTCTGCATCTCCGTTCATTCCCGTGGTGCTCGGGGATCCGCTCTGAAACTAGGGCCCTTGCAGCAGAGGCTAATCACAGCCAAGTCCTGCTGCTCTTCATTCCTAGCTATCACTTGGGCTTGGTGCCTACAAACAGTTGCCCAGGGCCAGGCTGATGTGGAAGGCTGGGCTTAGCTTTCTAGCGCACTCACCACCCAGCAATATGCGTCCCCAGAAGAGGAGCACAAAGCCACCAGAGTATCTCCTGCCGGGACGGCAGGCACTTCCCAGTGCAGCTATCTCCCCACAGGCTGAAGGCAGCCCCAAACAGGCATGATGCACAAAGTGCCTTGGAGTAGCTGAGTCCTCAGTTCCAACCTTAGACGCCCCCATGGGCTGCAGACTGTTGTTTTGAGCCACCACTACCCAACTCTGTACCCTAAGGAGTCAGGAGAAAGGTGGCCAGGGACTGGTAGAGAAGTGACACAAAGAGCTAGCCGTTCTCATGTGACTCACAGGACTCTGGTGAGAGGTGGTCAGGTTGGGATCCTGGAAGCTTGCTGCTCTTCAAAGGGATCAAAGTCTAGTATCTACCACCAGTACCCATGACAGGTTGGGCTTCTCACAATCACCTGTAACTCCAGATCTAAGGGATCTGATGCCCTCTTCCTGCCCCTGTGCGAACCTGTGCACACCTGCGCACATGTATCCTATGAAATGCTCACAATCGAATATTTTTGAAAAGGTTATCTCAGGGGCTGGGGAGATGGCTCAGTAGTTAAAGAGCACTGACTGTTCTTCCAGAGGCCCTGAGTTCGATTCCCAGCAAACCACATGACAGCTCGTAAGCGTTTGTAATGAGATCCCGATGCCTTCTTCTGGTGTGTCTAAAGACAGCTACATGTACTCATATACATAAAATAAAAGTCTTTAAAAAAAAAAAAAGAATAACTATCTCAATTCCTGAAGTAGGATGTGCTTTGGCTGAGTTGTACCTGTGCTTGAAGAAGCTTCAGGAGCTGGTCCTAGAGGGACTCTTACCCAAGATGAGCTGCCTACTAAGTGGCAGTGCTGCCTACTAAGTGGCAATGGCCAGGTGGAATCATCAGAGGCCTGTGTATTCACCTCAGTGGGCCTCTCAGCAGTACTGGTTGTTGTATACATGCTGGGCATTATGCAGTGAATACCATGATGTACAGACCTCAAGGCCCACTCTGCTTGCTAACTCCTGGCTCTTGTTTCCATGGCTCTGGCCTCTGGTGATGGGCTAGAGATCATACTCCTCAGGTCATGCTAAGAATAAAGCTTCAGCCACTGACACAGAGATCATGTACTCCACATGAGTTCAGTGAGTGGGCTTTCCCTCTGTTGAGAACATTCAGAGGCCTGATACTTCGCTTCCAACTCAACAAACACAGCCTCCAGTCACTTCCTTCAGTAAAGCTGGATTAGCTGGGTTCCTATAACCAAGCTGTCTGGTCATGTCCAATACCCTGTCTCTAGACAGTGTTCAGTGGGTGCCTACTGTGTGCAAAATTGAGTCAGATGAACCACAGGGCATCAGGTGTCCTAGAGAAGCAGAAGAGAAGTCAATAGAATAGATCAGAACTGTAAAGAAGGGACCACATCAGGCGGTGGTAGCACACGCCTTTAATCCCAGCACTTGGAAGGCAGAGGCAGGTGGATTTCTGAGTTCGAGGCCAGCCTGGACTACACAGTGAGTTCCAGGACAGCCAGGGCTACACAGAGAAACTCTGTCTCGTGGGCGTGGTGGTGCACGCCTTTAATCCTAGCACTTGGGAGGCTGAGGGAGGCAAATTTCTGAGTTCGAGGCCAGCCTGGTCTACAGAGTAAGTTCCAGGACAGCCAGGGCTATACAGAGAAACCCTGTCTCGAAAACAAAAACAAAAACAAAAACAAAAAAAAAAGGGAAGGAACCACATCACGTTGGTGGCAATAGGCCAGGAGAGTGAACATAAGCTGTTAGGAACAGGACTAGGGCACAGAGCACGTGGTGTAAGCAGAAGAGATGGAGGCACACATGTGCCAAGGACAGCTCTGGGGCTCAAAGGGCACAAACTGTATAGATGGCGAACATTCCTGTTGACTTACTATCTGTAGGGCCTGCTCCAGTCACGGAAAAGGCCTGAAGATGGAAAGTGAGTCATTAATGTTGGTCCTCCCAGAAGACAACTAGCTTTAGTCCTGTTGTTTGGGCTCCTGTCCAAACATCAGATATGTCTAAAGTGTTCCCTTCTCTCAGCCACCTGCCAGTACTTACAGTTCCTTGTATACAGCCTGGCCCTGGTTTTTGGTCCCTGCACAGGTATCTGAAATTCTTCCTAACAAAGTGCATCTAAACAAACAAACAAATGAAAGCTTCCTTAACAGTTCAAGAAGTCAGAAACATAATGCTCCGGTGTTTATAGTCTCCAAAGATCACCTCCTATTGCTCCCTGGCTCCTGGGGACTTTGGAGCAACCCTGGACCTGCCCCAGCTTAGAGCTTTATCACTCTGGTCTCTGCCTCCAGCTTTAAGTGACGAATGCCTCGTGCATCTCTGTCTGCACACAGTGGTCTCTCCCACATCTCTATACCCTAATTTCCCTTTTATAGGAACTCTAGCTGAGATTAGTGTTGCCTAATCTCATACATAATACACTTCCTTTTCTCTTAATCACAAAAAAAGCCATCTTCACGGCTTCTAGGTAGTCTTAAAAATTTAGGGAGAATCTCTTCCGCTCATTTCATTCACCTCCTGTCCTGAGCACTTGGCACTCACAATTGGCCCCGGGGAAGACAGTTCCCATTCCCCTTTGGTCTCATCCTGCATCTTGGTGCTGTGTCCGGTTCTGTGCTTGAGCCCCTAGTTTAGTTTGGTGTCTACTCTTTGTGCCTCCTGCTCCAGAGAGCTCACAAAGATGTGTCTGCTAATGGTGGAGGCAGTGACTTGGCCACCCTCCTTCCTACAGCACAGCGCAGCACAGGTCCCGGGAATACCTTTATGAAGCATCCTTTGCCATCCAGAACATTGTCCTTGTGTGGCTCTGCGTGACTCCGCCTTCCTGAACATCCCTCCAGCCAGCTCCCCATCATCCACTCTCAACCTCTGAGAAAGTCAGGAAAAGGCTCCTGGAGGCCAGAGCCTAGGGCTTCCAGAGCTTGAGGGCGCAGTATGCTACTCTCTCAGAACTGGCTGGCCCACACTGGTTTCCTGCCTCTGGAGTGCAGGCTCTTAGCCTCTTCTGTGTTTGCGTCTCTTTTTGTTTTTAGTTTTAATGGCCACTTTACTGACTTCCCCTGACAAGTGCTTTAGGTCCCAGAGGGCCATATTTTTAGAGGAGAAAGAAGGACAACAGGTTTCTTGTCCACCTGTTTCCCCAGTGTCCAAGGCTGTAGAGAAGATGAGCAGACACCCAACAGGGACCTCACTTCTGCCCCAGGCTGGTATACAACTCCAGTGAACTTCTCTCTTGGTTGTCTGGGTGGCCAAGGATTCGAACACAGGCCTGCTGGACTGTGAAATCCCTAAAAGGGAAGACCAGATATTGGCTGGAAAGGGAAGCTGAGGGGGATGCTGTGGAGTGCAGATGTTACTGAGAGAAGAAGCCCATCTCCTTAGATGTCTCATTTCACACCTGCCACTGAGTTACCCTGAGATGGTCTGCCAGCTTGGATAATGACATGCTTCCCTTGCCTTGCTGTGGCTCAGGAACCTGGGAAAATGGCAGCATGGAATCATCTGATCCACTGAGGCTGGGGTCATGCTGTTTGGATGTAGGCCACAGAGCATGTGGGAAGAAGGGTAGATGGAAATCAGCCAGTAAGAACAGCAGGGCGGTGGGAGCATTGACCTCATCGCACCTCACCCTACAAAGGAGACAAGGGAGTTTTTCCAGCACCATGGAGATGAATAAACACATCTTCCTCTCTCTTCCAGAACCCTGACCTTTTTGTTCAGAGCTGCAGGCTGGGTGCCACTGGAAGGAGGCCATGGACAGAGGCAGCTGGATCCCCACCCCACCCCCATCCCCACTCACAACCCTACCCCTACCCCCACACCCCACTCCCAACATACACACACCCGCCTCCACAGTTTCTCCTCCATGCCTTGCTCCCACCGGTAGCAGAGCTATCATCCTGTTCTTTCCAGAGTCTAACACACAAACACTTGGGCACGGATAGTCATGACAGTGTTATCCTCAGCAGTTTCCTGTCCACAGGAAACAACCCACATACCCTTGGGTTAATGGCTGAATATACTGTGGCATATCCATATATGGTATAACACCGTCCACCACGGAGAGGAAGAACTTCCCGTGACTGTGGCAGGGTGGACCTCAAAAACTTGTTAAGTCAAAGAAGCCAGACCCAAAACGCATTGCAAGATCCCATTTGTGTGGAAGTCTGGAAAGGGTAAAAGTGTGATGTGGGCAGAACGCAGATGGGAGTGGTTGGGGGGCTGAGAGGTGGGGGAGAGAATCAACTGCCAGCAGCCAGGAGGAAACATTTACATTTCCAATCGGGGAAATGGTCTAAATGTGAGTATGCCTGTAAACATTCACTCAGATGCTCCAAGCTCTTCGCTTTAAATGGGAGAGCTTTTACTGCTTTTAAACCCTGACTCTGTGAAGCAGTTCAAAGAGGAACCACGGTCCAAAGCCATCCCTACCCCAGCGGATCCAGCAGTTGTGCGCTGCGTTGGTATTTACCCAGAGGAGATGAAAGATTTAAGTCTGCATACTAACCTAGTGTTTACAGCTTCATCTTGCTCCTCATTGCTCAACATGGAAGCAATCAAACCGCCTTCCCCTGAGTGAATGGATGAAGACTGGTACCCAGACAGTGGAATACATTAGTACTGTGAGGAGATGCATTAGGAGGCCTCGAAAGGTTAGAGGAGAGCACCACGTGCACATTGCAAAGTGAAAGAGATCACCTGAGAGACAGGACTGAGTCGTGCCAGTTAGGTAGCACAGAGAGGGCCAGTGAGGGCCAGTGAGAACATCACTGGTCACCAAAGGGTCAAGGGGAAGGAAGGGTGAGTGGCTCTGTATAAGATCACTGGTCATTCTTTACAACAGGGTATCCACAGTGGAGAGGCTATGTATTTGGGGGAGAGGGAGCAAGAAGACTATGGATTATGGGAACTCTGTACTGTCTGTTGTTTTTCTGTAAACCTAAGAATGCTCTAAAATATAAAAATCTATCTAAAAATAGGGGCTGGAGAAATGGTTCAGTTTGGCAAAGGGCTTAAGTTCAGATCCCTGGCACCCATATAAAAAGCAGGTATGGCAGTGTGAGCCTATAGTCTCGAGCATTGGAGAGGCACAGATGGGCAGTTCCCCAGAGCTCGGAACCTAGCCAAGTTGGTGAGCCCTAGGTTTAGTGACACTGTCTCAAGAAATAAGGTGGAGAGTGATTGCGGAAGACACCCAGTGTCAACCTCTGACCTCTAAATATGAGCTCCAAGTGAATGTACACACACCTGCATGCATACACACCTAAACAGCACACACACACAGTCTATCTGAAAACATAAACTTAGGAAGGTACCACTAGGAGGAGGTCTCTTAACTCAGAAGACAGCTGCCACTTCTAGAGGTTAGCCCTGCCTCCCGATACCCTGACCCTCCCCTGTGCTGTCCCTCATTTGGGATTTAGATAAGACGCAGCAAACATCTCCCTGATGGTGATCAGGATTCTCTTGTCCCAGAGATAACCACACAGAAGGAATGAGCTGTGGACATCTATGGAAGAACAGAAGTCTTTAAAATCCCCTGGAGAAATTCAGGGACAAAATCCCCAGAGGGCCTGGAAGTCCTGGACACCAGCTGCTTCTCCCTCCCAAGCAGTACTCACTCTGGCTGCTGACAATGACCAAAAAGAAGTGGGTGCTCCACTGTGTTTTGTTTTGTTTCTTCTCATGGTTACAAGGGACAAACTAAGCAAGTCATTTCCTGTCCCCTACTTTCAGCCTGAGACATTATTGTTGCTAATAAATAAGAGACGGGCTCTTGCTGTTGCTCCTGTGTGAAATCATACCCATTCCACCCCCCTACCACGGCACTTGAGCCCCTTAGACCTAAGGTTCAAGGGTCCTAAGTTTAAGGAGCAAGTTTGAGAGCCTGAATTCAAGAACAGGGTCCCCCAGGCTCATGTGGAGATCAGGATAGCAAAGTGATTTTTGCAGAAAATATCACGTTATGGTAAAGGGCCCTACCCAAGCTGTCTGGGCTCCCCCAGCTTCCCTCAACTTATCAATATTTATCTGTTCCATCAATGGATGTTAATGTCATGTCTTTTTCTCTCTTTTTTTTTTAAAGACTTATTTATTTATTTTATGTAAATGAGGACACTGTAGCTGCCTTCAGACACACCAGAAGAGGGCATCAGATACCATTACAGATGGTTGTCAGCCACCATGCGGTTGCTAGGAATTGAACTCAGAACCTCTGGAAGAGCAGTCAGTGCTCTGAACCACTGAGCTCTCTCTCCAGCCCCTGATGTCTTTTTCTAGTTCTTTTCTAGTTAGCTTTTAACCTTTATATTTCTCTAGAAAAACATCCTCTTCTTTAGACTTCAAAAGTTTACATTCTTCTCCTATGACTTTAAAATTGATTTTGTTCCATTAATAGTTTTCAGTCTAAGGCTTTTTAAAAATCTTTCTTTTAGCACTTATATCTACAAGAAATGAATGTCACTGTTCTTTCTGTTTTAAATGTATGTAAAGAGATGTGTGTATATGTGATATGATTATGGAGTATGGACTTTATATGTGTGTGTGCTTGTGTCTGTGTATGTACATGCTTTTAGAAGTCAGGAGTCAACACTGTATGTCAGTCCTCAATCATTCTCTACCTTGATTTTTTGAGTCAGGGTCTCCTACAGAGCCTAAAACTCATCAGTTCGACAGAGCTGGATGGCCAATGAGCTCCAGAGTTTCATGCCCAGACTTATGTACTTGCATGGCAAGAAATTCACAAACAGAGCCATCTTCCAAGCCCTTCTACCTGTCATTTATCTCGTCTTTAATCCCAGCACGCAGGAGGCAGAGGTAGGTGGATTATCTGTGAGTTCAAGGCCAGCCTGGTCTACAGAGAGACTTCCAGGACAGTCAGGGCTACACTGAGAAACCCTGTCTCAAAACACAAAACAAAAATTAACACTAACAGACCCGGTCTATCTAGTGAGAGTCAGGACAGCCGGAGCTACACAGTGAGACCCTGTAGATAGATAGATTAGATAGATAGATAGATAGATAGATAGATAGATAGATAGATAGATAGATAAATTTAAAAAACAGTTTGGGTTTTAAATGTATATATTAGTATTTTTTTATTTTTATTTAAATTTATTTATTTGTAATGTGCCTTTACCTATGAAGCCACCTCATCAGCACTCAATGTTTTCTCTCCATCACAACACAGTTTGGGACACCTCCTACTTATTTTATCATTTATCATTCTCATTTTTGCTGATTTTTCAACAAGTATAAATTGGAAGTTTTCATTTCTTATTTAAAATATAATAAATTATTTTAGATGCTGGTAACACTTATGTGATTATATTTGTTTCCCAGGTCCTCTCCTTAGTGTTGCTATCTCTTTTGTAATTCATTTTAAATTTCATTGAATTATACCTTGTTTGGAGGGAATATATAGCTTCAAACTTACTGGTTATATTTTCCAGGGTTTCTGTATTCTTATTTATTCTGGATTACTTGGTCCGTCATGTCTGAGAGAGGATGTTTAACACATCTCACTGTAGTGTTTTTGTCAAGTGCTTCTGGGTGCCATTTGGTGCCAGTTCTAACTAAGGATCTGCAAGGTAGACTCTGGCCTCATCGCAGAGAAGGGCCGGGGACCTCCGTGAGGGTTTGTCTATGTTGGGGCTCCCATGTCTCCAGCAGGAAGGTACTGAGCACTGTCCTGGGCTTGTTCTGGCTTTGTATTCTAAGCAGCACATAGGTCTCCAGCCATTGCCTTCACAGAGGTACTTGGCTCAGAGGTTGGGCACATCTGGCCTCCTCTAGCTGAAGGAGACAGGGTTTCAGTTTTGTTTTTGTTTGTTTCTACAGACTGTCAGCAGGAGCCACCTGTCATGGCTCAGGTCCTTGGGAACACCTGTGATTCGGTGACTGCCTTCGGTTCTTCTGCCAAATCAGGCCGGAGGGTTTGGAGATTTACTTGTCCTGTTCCAGGCAGGTTAAGACATCCCTCTTCATGCAAACCTGGCCTCTGCAAAACGTCTAAAGGCTCCCAGAATGCTCCCCAGCACCTAGGATGAACCCCATGTCTGCATGTTCCGGATAGTGAAGAAAGGCCCAGGAGAACTCATGCCATCTGATTAGATGGAGCCACATAAACTAGGCCCAGAAGTTCCTCAATACATTCTTAGTTATAGACATGAGGGTATTTTCTGAGGAAATGGTGGGCAGAAATGGGACTAGTGTTGCCAAAGGCAGGAGAATGAGCAGGGTTGGGAGCCGCCCTGAAGGCCACAGAGGAATTACAAGAGGCAGGAGAGTGATGGAGTCCTGATCTCTCTCTCTCTCTCTCTCTCTCTCTCTCTCTCTCTCTCTCTCTCTCTCTC
>JADRCD010209306.1:0-16345 GCA_019843815.1 Montemys delectorum | reverse complement strand
CACACACACGCACACACTCACACACACACACACACACACACACCACAAGTATCCTTTCTCCATAGCACTAACACGTATTGTTGACATAGGACATAAGTTACCTGTGCATGCTTTTATGACTTCCCTTCTCTCCCTTCCTGCTGGAACATAAACTCTACCAAGTGCCGTTCCATAGAGGCCAAGTACCCAGACCAGTGCCAGAGCTCAGGATGCTCCAGAAGTCTTTGTGTGTGGAAGAATAATAATAAAACTGAAAAGTATTCTTTAGACTCTGGATGTTCCAGCCTACCAGCCACCCATGATCCCTCCCTGTAAACACGCACTCCTTGTGCTCCCTAGACTGCCTGCTCTGACCTCATCACCACCATGATCTAACCTGATAAAGTTTCCTCACCTCCCCAACTCAGGTTTGGTTCCATGTTGAGAATGTCATTGAGCCTGTGGTCCCTTCTCAGAGCGCTAGCCTGTTCTCATCTGAGGTCTATCCATGGCGGCTCCTTCCCAGCCACCCTGTCCCACATATATCCAGATCCCCTGTCCACTGTTTTCCTCTTTCAAATATTGCTCATTTCTGCACAGGGCACAGGCACTCCGAGAACGTCTGAGGAAGGGAGGTGCAGATGAGGAGGGAGGGAGGGAGCGAATTGCACTGTGATGTCTCCTCACTTATTCCAAACCCTTCTACTTTATTCAAATGCACAGGAGAAAATGGCTCCACTGGGCCCAGAGTCGATTCTATTTTAGAAAAAAATTACTCAAGCTTCAGATAAGTGGAAATTGTGGTAGTAAAGGGAACATGGCACAAGATCCACTAGGATCACACGTAAACTGGCTGTGGGGAAAACGGGGTCCTGGTCAGTAGGAGCAGGAACGGTTAGCACCATTCCAACCCCACTGGTGTGTTCTTACCCACCTGACTAAGAGATTTGCAATGGCTAATTCCAACACTCATGCTGTGGACACAAGATGGCAACTGAATAGCTAGCCATCCTGGGGTAAATGTACAGCACTGTCTCCTGGCCTTCCAAACAAAGCCTTTGGGTGACAGCAAATGCAGCAGCCTTTCTTTACCCTCTGAATAGCAAACTTGCTCCGGGCCCTTGCTTAGTGCTGGATCTCCTACTAAGGGCCTAGTATGTCTAACCACGCCCATGCTGTAGACAAGTGGTTCTCAACCTGTGCGTCATGACCGCTTTTCTTCCGGGGGCGGGGGGTGCAAATCAGATATCTTGCATCTCAGATATTTGCATTACAATTCACCGTAGTAACAAAATTAGTATGAAGTATCGTTTTATGGTTGGAGGAGGGGGGGGGTCACCACACACCATGAGGAAGGGTATGAAGGAGCCTTTCAAGTTTGTGATGGAATGATTCCAAGGCTTGTGGACTTGGGCTTCACTGACACATTTAACCGCTTCCCTTCATAGCTGCTTCTCTGAGAAGAACCCTTTTTTTTTTTTTTTTTTTGGTTTTGGGTTTTGGGCTTTCGATTTCATAACAAGGTTTCACTGTATAGCCTTGGCTGCCTTGAAACTAGCTTGATAGACCAGGTTCAAACTCACAGAGATCTGCCTGCCTCTGCTTCCCAAGGGCTGGGATGAAAGACATGAGCCATTCATAGCTTCTATCCCAAGATTCTGTGTATTCGTTCAACAAACAGCCCAGCACCTCTGTACTCAGATCCAAACTGTGACCTGTTTACCAACCTTGGAGACACCTGAGGCTAGCTGTCAGAGCCAGTGAGGTCCTAATGCACAAGTTAGCAGATCCTCAAGCAAACCAAGCAAAGGCAAAGCCAAGCCACCTCAACAAGTGCTGCTATATCGGGAACCGGTTTTCTTTCATTATTCTGATTTTGTCCAAGGGAGAAAAACCTCCGACTAGCAGCAGCCCAGGTGGTCATCGGGCAGTCCTGCAGGTGTGGGGCTCTGGCAAGCCACCCGAGACCAAGAACATCAAGCAGTCGAGGGTGCTCTCCCCATGCAAGACTGTTGTACATACCCATGCACCTCTTACTTCTCCTATCCAAAAATAGGACTGTTGTTCAGATCAGCTCAGTCTCCTTCTTAAAAGAAACTGGATCTGAAGAAAAGCTTGGGTCTGCCATGAGGCAGGGTTGCTCCCTCCCCAATGGTTTCGAAGCAGGTTCACTGCAAGGTATTCCTTGAGTTTCATGCTTCCTTTCTCCATAGGTGGCCCTTTTATGACGGGGACACTGTCCAATCCTGTCCTCCTTTAGCCATTTGGACAGTATGTGTCTTAGAGTGTGTATGGATGTGATATAACACCACGAGCAAAAGCAATTTGGGAAAGGAAAGACTTTATTTCATCTTACAGCTTGCCGTTTACCACAGAGAGAAGCAAGGGCAGGAACCTGGAAGTAGGAGTTAATATAGAAGCCATGAAGGAATGCTGCTTACTGGCTGCCTTCTCACTTGCTCAGCCGGCTTTCTTCCCCTCCGCTCAAGACAGGGTTTCTCTGTGTAGCCCTGGCTGTCCTGGACCTAGGTCTGTAGACCAGGCTGGCTTTGAACTTGGAGAGTCGACTGTCTCTGCCTCCTGAGTGCTGAGATTATGAGTGTGCACCACCACTACCACCCAGCCCTCCACTCTCTGACCCCTTGACCCCCAGCTTTGGCCTGCTTCAGCCAAGGGTGGCCCCACTCACAGTGAGCTGAGCCCTTTTTCATTGATCAAATAATCAAAAAAAATGCCATAGGCTTGTCCACAGGCCAATCTGATGGGGACGTTTTATCAATTGAAATGACTCTAGCTTGTGTTGAGTTGACTTAAAACTAGTTAGCACAATATGCAAAACAGGGGCCTCTCAAAAGTGAGTAGTCTTGTTCCTATCTGTACCTAACTCATCCAAGGGTACCTATGCAGAGTCCTAGGCCCATCTCAGATCTATTAGTAAGATTTAAATGTTTCTTTCAAGTTGGAAATAACTGCTACTATTATGGGTTAGTGTTACTTCAGAAGTGGGACCTTCGGGAGGTAACTGGGACATAAAGACTTTGCCCTTGAAAACTAATGCATTATTAATGTAGTATGTATTATATGGTTATCTATTTCAAGAACCCTTCCATCAAAAAAAAAAGAGAGAGAGCTCTCTGGCTTCTTTACACCGTGCTGCCATGTGTTGTCCTTGGGTTAATCAGAGAATACCCACTAGTGAGAGAGTCCTCTGGGCATGCTGCCCTTTGACCACGGACCCACCCCTCCCCACCTGCCATACCCCACCCCCACCCCCACCCCGAGTGTCTGGAACCATGAGTTGAATAAACCTTATTCTTGCAAATTACCAAATCTGTAGAATTCAGTGATAGTAACACAAAATGAACTGAGATGCCAATTAAATCAGACTCTGTGAAGGACAGATCTGGGAATTAGAACTGTGTAGGTTTAGAGAATTCTGAGGCATATTGAGGTTTGCCAGTCACTGAATTTGAAAATGAAAAAAATTAACTCCTTAGGAAAGTGGAACCCAGGTAGGATGAAATCTGTTTCAGACAGGATGGATTTTTTTTCCAAGTGTTTTCTTGCAATAGTATTAACAACCAGGCCCCCCCAGAGAGTTGCAGATCCATTACAGAGCTTATAAAAGGCCTGTGAGCAGAGTGGTGGCAACCATATTGCTTTTTAAATGTCTCTGCCTTGCTAATAATGCTGGCTGTTGCTTAATGGGAGTTTGCTCTGAACAAAAGAAGCCAAGAGATGAGGTGTGCAGGTGAATCTGCCATTGCCATGGAAACAACAGCCATTGTCTCTAGAGAGAATCCCCTCATGGGCAATCCTGCCATTCCATTTCAGAAGTCCCTGTTTCTATTCACTTCAGATTGGGTATCTTGCTTTTTTTGGTGCATGATTCTGATAGCTTATAAATGTGTCCCCAAAAAAGAAGTAAATAAAGGAGGTTAGTTTTCTACCGGTCTGGTTTCTTCCTTAGCCTGTCTTTCAAAAGCATTTTAGTATAACCCAAACAGGGTGAAATCCTTCTCATCTCTAGGCACAAATCTCCGTGCGCTATGTAGGAGGATGAGGGGCGGGAGATAGGGTGAGCTTGGAATTGAAATAATCCATTTGTTCCCCTTCTCCCCCATGTGAATTAGTAAGCCCGGTAAAAAATGCACCTGCATCAGGATTTTAATTAAGTTAATATTTTTAACACATTGTTTTATGCTGAGTTAGGAGAGAAAAACTTCAGTGCTGTGTTTCTGTCCCAGAAGTCTTCATGCTAATATTGAGCATGCCATGCCCAGTGACACTGTGCCTTATGGAATGAATTTTGAATATGGAATGAAATGAATGAGCACTTCAGCCTTGCCCCAAATGGTTAAACTAGATGCACATGAGTTTATCCTATAGGAGCAAGGCCCTGTGGGCTATGACCTTTGCAAGAAAGCTTTCCACACTTCTGATCAGGCCTTTGCCCTTCTGGACTCAGAAACCCAAAGCTCCCTGACTGTATCAATCACCTCCCTCCCCAGAGTGGGGCAGCACACATCCACTAATCTCTTGAACCAAATGCAAGATTTTTTTTTTCTTTTGGTTAATCTGCAATAGCTGTTCCTCATATGTTCCTCATAGGAGCATGCACTGTATAAGAGAAAGATGAACCAAAAGAGGAAGGTACATAGTACGGTAGTCAAAGTGCTGTCAAAGTGCTATTTCATTCACTTATGATGGTGGTGGGACCTCTGTGATTAAAAAAAAAAAAAATAGAAGAGTAAAAGCCTCTGTAACAGATCCATTCCCAGAGGCTGAACCAGGAGGAAGTCAGATAATAAACAGAGATGTGTGAAGAGAAGAAACAAAGAGTTATTTAGATAAGCCCATCAGAGAGCCCCAGTCTTGGATAGCCTGATGGATGCTTCCTCCTACATAGTAGGGTTGGTCCAGCTGCCAGGCAGCCATTATTCCCTCTCCCTGATAATGTTTTGAAGGACCATACCAAATCTGTGTGGCTTACTTCTCTGTGCCTCAGTGCTGGTCACCACAACTGTTAGCATCACCAAAAGCCTGTGCCTATGGATAGGCGGGTCTACAGACCTGTTGCTAAGGCAACAGCCACCATATTCCTCAAATCCCTAGGGCTTGCCTCCCACCTTTACCTGGGCCATATGTCACAACCCATATAAATACGGGGAACATTCCTCCATCTTTCTCTTCTTTCCCCCACTCCTCTCTTCCTGCACCACTTCCCCCTCTCTCCCTCTCAATTAAACTTCTCACTCGTGGAACTATTTGGGCCTGGTGTGTGTGGTATTTTTGACGAGAAGCACCTCTCCGAACCTATCAGCGTCTCTGATGTTCACATCTTATCTTTAGCTATTCTTAGTATCTACCAGTGCCATGAGATATCACTGTCATGCAGCGTGACGGCCATTGTCCCTAAATGGTTTTGTACCTTCTGCGTTCTACACAGCTTCGTGCTGGCGTCACAGTTTCACCCTGTGCCCGTTATGTTTCTTTAATTTCTTCAGAGCATCTTTTCTAAAGCTCCCCATAGGTGAGCAATATTGCTGACTACAGTGTCCTATCTCCTCGGAGTGCAAGAGATTCCGCTTGTACTTGGGAAGACAGTAATGAACCCCTATTCCATCTCATCCTTAGCATGGGTTTGGGACCAGTCGGAACAGAAGCAAGGCTGAGACACCTTCAGATGCCATTGCTAGGATGGCATCGGTTGCTTTAGAGATGACTTCCTGCTACTTGTGCTTGCCTTCTCTAGTTACCATTCATCTGTCACCAGCTAGCCATTGGGTGAATACTTGTGTTCTAAACTGAAAAAGCAGGTCACACACACATACACACAGAGAAAGAGACAGAGACAGGGAGACACAGACAGACAGACAGACAGACAGACAGACAGACAGACAGACAGACAGACAGACAGACAGACAGACAATAGAAGTAAAGCATTGTGAGTGTCAGTCAGGAGTTAAGCAAGAGTATTCCCAGCTGGTAGGGGGCATATAGAAAAAAGGCCAGTTCAGAAATTTGATTCTCAATTTGTTCTGTTAAATATTTTATTTGCTAGACCTAACATCTATTTTATGAATGTAATATTGTACATAATTTATTCATTTTGAAGAAAACTCTAGCAAAGTGGAAGGAAAAGTAAACACTTTATGTAATCCCCAGTGGCCTTTAGCTCTTTTTGGAAGCCAGGGACTCGAGTTCTTTTGAAAGTTTTACCCTGGAATGAAGTTACCACTCAGGAAAACAGGCAACCAAACAGAAACAAAGCAGAACAAGGCTATGGGCCTCCTAGATTCCAAACGAGATACAGGGACTGGACTGGACCGGAGACGTGGCGGGGTATGGCCCCATGCTCTTCTGCTCTCTGACTCTCCCTGCTTGAGAACAGGATTCTCACAGGATGAAGCAGAGCCTGTATTTTGGCCTCAGGACTTTGTTAGGGTTTCTGCAAGGAAGCATTAGCTGAGTTTGTGTACTTTCAACACTCACACAGGAGAGACAATGGCCGCCTAGAAAGGTCACTGTTCTCTGGAAGGAATTTGTAGACCCTGCAGCAATCCAAGTCACAGAGAATTCTAGCCTGAGTTTCAACCATCTCCAGAAAAAAAACAAGATGCTTATAGAAAAGTTTAGGACTTAAAAAAAAAACTATTATTGATCTTTTTCTTTCAGTCTGAGTCACTGTCTATGTTAATCCAGACTGAGCAAAAAGAGCCAACTCCAAGGACCATAATCAGACTGGTGTATTTACTCACTAGATTCTACTGTTAACAAGAAAAGGAAAAGATGTGGCATCTCAGAGCTCCCTCCCCTAAAAGGGATGAACTAGGATCCGAGTCCAGGAGGCAAGAGGGGAAGGAAGAAGAAAGGTAATTCTAGGTCTCATCCAGGGCTCCTATAACAACTGAGTGCACTGGTGTCTCTTTGAAGCACTGTTAAGCTTCTTTTTTTTTTCTTTCAGTTTTTAAAATCTATTTGGAATATAAAACATGATAAAGTAGAAAAAAATCTCTTATGAAGTCCTCTATGAAAGGAAATTGTGACAAGTTCCTGATTAGACAGAAACTGTTCCATCTCCAGAGGAGAATACTCAGCGTAACTGTGGCTTCATAGGATGAATTGGTGTTCCTTTTGTTTCTATTTTGAAGAATAGTTTGAAGAGTATTGGTATTGGGTCTTCTTTGAAGGTCTGATAGAATTCTGCACTGAACCTATCTGGTCTGGGACTTTTTTTGTTGGGAGACTTTTAATGACTGCTTCTATTTCTTTAGGGGTTATGGGACTGTTTAGATGGTTTATCTGATCCTGATTTAACTTTGGTACCTGGTATCTGTCTAGAAAATTGTCTGTTTCATCCAGATTTTCCAGTTTTCTTGAATATAGGCTTTTTTGTTTGTTTGTTCGGTTGGTTGGTTGGTTGGTTGGTTGGTTGGTTGGTTAGTTGGTTGGTTGGTCGGTTGGTTGGTTTTTCGAGACAGGGTTTCTCTGTGTAGCCTTGGTTATCCTGGAACTCACTCTGTAGACCAGGCTGGCCTCAAACTCAGAAATCTGCCTGCCTCTGCCTCCCAAGTGCTAGGATTAAAGGCATGTGCCACCACTGCCCAGCTTGAATATAGGCTTTTGTAGTAGGATCTCATTTTTTTTTTTTAATTTCCTCAGTTTCTCTTGTTAAATCTCCCTTTTCATTTCTGATTTTGTTAATTTGGATACTGTCTCTGTGCCTTCTGGTTAGTCTGGCTAAGGGTTTATCTATCTTGTTGATTTTCTCAAAGAACCAGCTCCTAGTTTTGTTGACTCTTTGTATAGTTCTTTTTGTTTCTACTTGGTTGATTTCATCCCTGAGTTTTATTATTTCCTGCCATCTACTTGTCCTGGGTGTATTTGCTTCTTTTTGTTCTAGAGCTTTCAGATGTGCTGTTAAGCTGCTAGTGTGTGCTCTCTCCAGTTTCTTTTTGGAGGCATCTAAAGCTATTAGTTTTCCTCTTAGGACTGCTTTCATTGTGTCCCATAAGTTTGGGTATGCTGTGCCATCATTATCATTAAATTCTAAAGTCTTTAATTTCTTTCTTTATTTCTTCCTTGGCCAAGTTAGCATTGAGTAGGGTGTTGTTCAGCTTCCATGTGAATGTGGGCTTTCTGTTGTTTTTGTTGTTATTGATGACCAGCCTTAGTCCATGATGATCTGATAGGGTGAATGGGATTATTTCAGTCTTCTTGTATCTGGTGAGGCCTGTTTTGTGACTGATTATATGGTCAGTTTTGGAGAAGGTACCATGAGGTGCTGAGAAGAAAGTATATTCTTTTGATTTAGGATGAAATGTTCTATAGATATCTGTTAAATCCATTTGGTCCATAACTTGTCAGTTTCACTGTGTCTCTGTTTAGTTTGTGTTTCCATGATCTGTCAATTGATGACAGTGGGGTGTTGAAGTTTCCCACTATTATTGTGTGAAGTGCAATGTGTGCTTTGAGCTTTAATAAAGTTTCCTTTAAGAATCTGGGAAGCTGGGCTAGAGAGATGGCTCAGCAATTAAAGGCTAGGCTCACAACCAAAAATATAAGAATCTGGGAAGCCTTGCATTTGGAGCATAGATGTTCAGAATTGAGAGTTCTTCTTGGTAGATTTTTCTTTTGATGAGTATGAAGTGTCTTTCCTTATCTTTTTTGATAACTTTAGGTTGAAAGTTGATTTTATTCGATATTAGAATGGCTACTCCAAGCTGGGCAGTGATGGCACACACCTTTAATCCCAGCACTTGGGAGGCAGAGGCAGGCGGATTTCTGAGTTCGAGGCCAGCCTGGTCTACAGAGTGAGTTCCAGGACAGCCAGGGCTACACAGAGAAACCCTGTCTCGAAAAACCACAAAGAAAAAAGAAAAATGGAAAAAAAAAGAAAAGTAGAGGCTGGTCATGGCCACTTGGAAAGAGGGGGAAGGGAGGAGGAGAGAGGGAGCAAGAGATGAGAGCAAAGACAAGAACAGTAAGAAGTTGAGAGCAGCAGTCTATGTCCATTGAGGAATTAAGTCCACTGATATTAAGAGATATTAAGGAATAGTGATTGTTGCTTCCTGTTATTTTTTATGTTACTTTTATGTTTGTGTGGCTATCTTCTTTTGGGTTTGTTGAAAGAAGATTACTTTCTTGCTTTTTCTAGGATATAGTTTCCCTCCTTGTGTTGGAGTTTTCCATTTATTACCCTTTGAAGGGCTGGATTTGTGGGAAGATATTGTGTAAATTTGGTTTTGTCATGGGATATCTTGGTTTCTCCATCTATGGTAATTGAGAGTTTTGCTGGATATAGTAGCCTGAACTGGCATTTGTGTTCTTGTAGGGTCTGTATAACATCTTCCCAAGATCTGCTAGCTTTCATAGTCTCTGGTGAGAAGTCCGCCATAATTCTGATAGGTCTGCCTTTATATGTTAGTTGACCTTTTTCCCTTACTGTTTGTAATATTCTTTCTTTGTTTTGTGCATTTGGTATTTTGACTCTTATGTGGTGGGAGGAATTTCCTTTCTGGTCTAATCTGTTTGGAGTTCTGTAGACCTCTTGTATGTTTATGGCTATCACTTTCTTTAGGTTAGGGAAGTTTTCTTCTATAATTTTGTTGAAGATATTTACTGGCCCCTTTAAGTTGGGAATCTTCACTCTCTTCTATACCTATTATCCTTAGGTTTGGTCTTCTCATTGTGTCCTGGATTTCCTGGATGTTTTGGGTTAGGAGCTTTTTGCATTTTGCATGTTTTTTTACTGTTGTGTCAATGTTTTCTATGGTATCTTCTGCACTTGAGATTCTTTCTACCATCTCTTGTGTTCTGTTTTTGATACTTGCAACTATGACTCCTGATCTCTTTCCTAGGGTTTCTAAGTCCAAGGTTGTCTCCCTTTGTGATCTCTTTATTGTTTCTACTTCCATTTTTAGATCCTAGAAGGTTTTGTTCAATTCCTTTACCTGTTTTGTCGTGTTTTCCTGTAATTTTTTAAGGAATTTTTGTGTTTCCTCTTGAAGGGCTTCTAGCTGTTTACCTGTGTTCTCCTGTATTTCTTTAAGGGAGTTATTTATGTCCTTCTTAAAGTCCTCTATCTTTATCATGAGATGTGATTTTAAATCAGAGTCTTGCATCTGGTGTGTTGGGGTATCCAGGACTTGCTGTGGTGGGAGAACTGGTTTCTGATGATGGTAAGTAGCTTTGGTTTCTGTTCCTTATGTTCTTGCCCTTGCCTCTTGCCATCTGGTTATCTCTGGTATTAGCTGGTCTTGCTGTCTCTGGCTGTGGCTTGTCCCTCCTATAAACCTGTAAGTCAGCACTCCTGAGAGACTAGTTCTCTTTTGGAGGGATTTGAGTATGGAGAGTTGTGGCACATGGTCAGCTCTGGGGCCCCAATGGAAACTGGAAAGATCCTGTCCCAAGCCATTCCTTGGTTACTGTGTCCTTAGGGTTCTGGGCGGGTTCCTGTTGAGCCAGGAAATTAAGCAGAATTGGAGGTCTCACCTGTGTTCTCAGGAGTGTCAGCACTCTTGGGAGACCAGATCTCTCCCAGTGGGATCTGGGTATGGAGAGCTGAGGCACAGGGTCAGCTCAGGGTGCAGACAGAAACCAGACCGATCCTGTCCCAGGCTGTTCCTTGGTTCCTGTGTCCTGAGGGTACAGAGTGGACCCCACGGAGCAGAAGTGGTAGTGTGTCAGCACTCCTGGGAGACCGGCTCTCTCCTGGCAGGATCTGAGTATGGAGAACTATAGCACAGGGTCAGTGCTGGGCACCACTGTTAAGCTTCTAAAGGTAGGAAAAAGTAAGAAGTTATGACTAAGAAGTGTTGTGTCACTGGAACACACCCAAACGTTATCTCTTTTTAGAACACAATAAAGGAAGCACTGGAGTTACTAGGTTCCCACTAATTTGTATGTATGTGTACTTATATACATATGTGTGTAAATTTGGGGATATAAAAGGTCTGGCTATCATTTTATACTATAAAACAACACCCAATAAAGGTGAAGGTGGAAAGAACTCCAGAATGTGTGTGCATCTTCTTATGAAATGTCTATGGGAATGACAGTAAAGCATGGTTTAAAGAAGTCATCCAGCATAGCTTCTTTCTTCTCCTTAGCTGACTGAGACTTCAGGCTAATATGTATGGCTCAGTAACTATCTGGACCAGTGACTTTATCACCAACCAACTACATCAGAGCAAGCAAATACAATTAACGCCCTGTACATAAAGAAAGAACACTACCTAAGAAATTTGAGGAGTGGTACAAACTAGCCAAAGTGTACTGCATCGCCACCATCTTAATATTTAAATTCAGAACTCATGTTGATGGTAGTGAGAGGAATGATTGGTGAGTCCTGGGACTATACATAGAGAAATGGGCTACACACTAACTTAGAAAAGGTGGCCGGTGTGAGAAGACAAAGACCTCAAGAGGACAGCTCAAAGAAACCCAAGAACAGAAGGAAAACAGTCAGAGAGACTGGAAAGGCCAACTGTGGTGTAGGCAGAAAGTGATCTGGAGAGTGGATAAGAGTGGAAGTAAGGAAAACCTTCTACAGCTTGACCCTCAATGACCTTGACAATTTACAAAGAAGCATTAAACCCATTCCTGCATCTACATGCCCTAGATGAGAAACATTTCCGACTTCAACTTATATCTGAAACTTAGAAAGTATCATCATTTCTAGTAAAAATAATAGTTTGGGGGTCACTAATTTAAAACAGAAACTGTCAGCTTGGGGACCAAGATGCTAAGATAATCAGAAAAACCGTAATAGTTCTAGAAACAAAGCAGCTGTAATTATCCTCAAATAATTAGGTTAATTATTTGGCTTAGGGATGAGTTGTCCTTAACCCAGGGTCAAGATACTACAGAAGAAAACAGAAAACAGAGAGAATCATAGCTATGGATACAAAAATGCAAAAGTTAAAAAGACAAAGAGACTAGGGAATGAGATCAGAATTATGACAATGTAATGCTTTGCATGATTTTCCATACTGTTTTAAAATTAGGAAGCAAGCTGGAGTACTGGTGTGTGCCTATAATCCCAGTACAAGGAAGGCTGAGGCAGGAGAATCATGAGTTTGAGGCCACCATTCTTAAAAAAAAAAGAAAAAAAGAAAAGAAAGAAATTTGCAAGACTAGTCTGTCGAGTCTGATACAAATATAATGAAGAAGATAAAATTAGCAAAGACCCAATGGAGCCATCAAAGCTGTGAAGTCACAAGTGTGTCCCAAGAATTGTAAAGTGCCCATTCCTAAGTACTTGCTTATCCAAACACCAAGCATAAAGACAACCGTTTAAAACCCTCCAGGAAAGAAAGCCAATCAATATAGAAGAACAAGCAACATCCAATTGCCTCACAGAAACCACAGATGCTGGGAGAGCTGAGCAGTACTGGCCTGTCAGTTTCCTGTGTGTCTCTTTCCTGCTTCCCCCAGTGAACCCCAGGTCCTGTTTTCTTCCCCTCCATCCTACTCAGATGGATATGAGTCACCCATTTGGAGGCATCAACAAAAGCTATAAAATGTAAAGGATGAAGCTTTCACGGAAGGACTGGATGGGAAGTCATACCTGCTTGCTTGCAGAGCCTGTCTCTCCGCTAAGGAGAAGAAGCCTCATAAACTCATGCCGAGGAAGAAAGGCAGCGGCTGATTGCTTCAGACTAGGATGAAGAAAATTCCAAATGTAAGGGTGGGGGGAGGGTCGAGGGAAAGCTTCTCATCACAGGCACTCCTGATCACCTGGAAACTAACTGTCCCTGCTCAGCCCACCTCACTGCTCCCAGTCCCCTGTGAGGACCTCTGCCTTCTGGCTGAGTGGTGGATCACCATCCATGGAGTGTCTGCTTTAAAGGAGTCATTTGTTTGAAGGGATCATCTACTGCCTAAGGGTGGATGGACATCTGAGACATTTGTGGGATGTTAGTGACATGAGCACAAAGCTTTTTTCTTCTGATCAAGCCAAGGTTGGGTAGAAGCAGTTTGAAAAAAATTACACTCTGAGTGATTCTTTTCCCTGACAGGCTATCAAACGTGTCGGAAGTACTGTGGTGTTTTGAGACATTCAAATCGTAGCATCTTATCACTTGTAGGTTTCTGGCTCCCTCTCAGTGAAATCAGAGAGGCAATCAAGAAAAGGAAGGTCTGGAATTGAGCAAACAGATGCAGGGAGGCAGGGAGTTAAACACACACACACACACACACACACACACACACACACACACACAGTTGAAAGGAAACTATGTTCCCAGAATGACTGCCATCATGCAGGCATAGAAAATGCACTGCTGCTGTGGGGACAGGAAGATGGAGGTCTCCAGAAGGGAGGGAAAATTGAGAACAACCCCAGTTGGCACGGTGGTCTTAATGTTCAAGAGGGTATCATGGGAGAGCAAATATGATAGAAAGCATTTGTTCATGTCAGGGCTTTAAGAAAAAAGCAAGGAGGGAAGAGTCCTTCAGAAAGGGAACAATGAAATTGTACAAGAAAAAGCTCAAGTGGATAATGACTTTAAGACCTCCACAAGTAAATTGTTAAGTAGCACGGGCCATTCATATACAACAGAGTATTAGTCATAAAGAACAAAATTGTGTCATTTGCAGGAAAACAGATGTAAGTGGATACTGTTGTAACTAGTGAAACAAGTCAGACTCAAATAAAGTGTTTTCTCTTTTATGCAAAATCTAGATTTTTTTAAAGCATAAAAGGGTATTATTTGGGAGGAAGGAGTCAGGAGAGAAGGAAGGAGACCAGAGAAGGTAAAAGAGGGGTCAAATGTGATTGAAGTTCATTGTGTATGCCTGCATGAAAATGTCACAATGAAGCCCATTATTTTGTACAAATAATTTATGCTACTAATAAAAAAGTAACAGAAAACGAATGAATTAACAAACAAGTACATCCATGACACCATGCAATTATTCTTTTATCTATTATTTTATCTATTATTATTTTAATCTATCAAATAAAATACAAACAAGTAACAGGGGAAAAGAAATGAAGAAGCCATTTGACCAGAAAGGAAAGAAATAAAAACATCTCTCCTGTATAACTGGGTCAGCACTTGCGGAGGCTTAAGACCCTTACGGTTGAGTCTGTGGCTCACAAGGAAGGTTTGAGGGTGGGAACGGGGTAGAATTCAAACTGACAATCTTGATGAGGCAAAAGGGAGTTGGGAAAAGGAGGGCCAGGAAGAGGACATAAAGTGGAAGCAGGTACCGTGTCTTTTCAGAGACCAAGGGTTAGAGGGCACTGATGAAATTTATGGCATAAGAGACAGATGTGGCTAGACAACTACTAACTCACGATGTTGGGAGCTTGTGCAAATGAAAAAAAATGGACCATTATATTTGGTTTATTTTTTAAAAAATAGTTCTTGGGCCTGTTTTTAAGGTAAGGGCAACTTAGCTCTGTTAGATATCAGGAGCGTCCCAGAACAAAGAATATTAACTTCTCTGAGTTGGAAGCACAATATTAAACATGAAAGGTAGGTGGATAATTTTTCACATAACAGAATGTTTTCATTTTCCTTGAAAGCAAAGAAGACCTTTGGCTGTGATTGCACAGAGCCCAAGTCAATATTTGTTAAACTACAACTGCTGAAGAGTTCACATCAGACATAAAGAGAAAACATACTTTTCCAAACAGTGTGAAAGTCAGTTCTGTGTACCATCCATCCACCATCTTCCTGAGTGGACGGTACAGTTCCCATGTGGCATCCAGAGTCTTCCTAGTCCTCCAGCTAAACAACGGTCTGGCTCTCATATTTAACAAACTGGCATGACGTCCTTTATATTCTAAACACTGCACGACACTTTCAGCTCTTCGCATGCTGCACGGATGAACTTTGGGGGACTGTCAATCACTTGTGGCCTTTTATCAACCAACTCTCTGTTAGTGCATGGAGGGAACATGGTCCAAAAATGGAGTCACGGAAGGAGAATTCTAAGGAGCACTTGGGAGAAGACAACTGTAAGAAAACAAGACAGGAATCTTGTGACTTTTCAAAACACAGAATTGTTCCTGGAGTGTCCTTCCCTGCTCTTCCCAGGTGTAGCAGATAGGAGCAAATTTGCTTTAGATCATTCATTACAAACACTGTTTGTTTATGTGCCTCTATGTAAAAGCATATGACTTGTCCTTGTGACTGTATACTTTACTCACGTGACTCTTCTTAACTCTCAGAGTATAAATTGTCTGATGTTCTGAATAAAGTTGGCTACTGCATGAGACTTTAGTCTGCCTCATTTTGAAGCTCTGTTCTCCCAGGTTCCGGTGCCTTTAGAGCAGTACGCGGTGTATGAATCATTTTTTTAATGCATAGTGTCTGGACTCCTAAAGCACCCATACACAGGTAGCACACACAAAGATGCACGCGCATACACATTTTTTTTTAGTCTTTTAAAACTGTTTGGGTCAGATATAAATTGCCTGTCTTTGAAAATAATCATAGGCCTTTAGTTTGATTTTCTTTTTTTCTTTTTAAATTTATTTACTTCTATGAGTACATTGTCATTCTCTTCAGACACACCAGAAGAGGGCATCGGATCCCATTACAGATGGTTGTGAGCCACCATGTGGTTGCTGGGAATTGAACTCAGGACCTCTGGAAGAGCAGTCAGTGCTCTTAACCGCTGAGCCAAATCTCCAGCCCTAGGCCTTTAGTTTGAATCCTTTATGACAAAACAAAAACAAACAAACAAAAACCTGATTTTATTATTTAAAAATTGTGTTTGAGGTGAGAATGCCACATATACATCCATCACCAAAGAAACGTTCAGGTGCCCAGGGTGCTTGCATAAGAATATTTTGACACGGTGGATTTCAGATCTACCATGGCTGAAGATATCTACCAGAATCTGGGGACATCTTTGGTTGTCACAAATGTGGCAATGCTTCTGATAGCTCATACAGAGAGGCCAGGAATATGCTGAGAAAGGCCATAAGTACTCACTTGACCAAAATGGCAACTGTACAGACAATCCCTGCTCCTAGATAAAGCTATTCCTCAAAGTGTGGAGATCAGATGAAGTTTATGTATTCTGCAGATCCTCCAGACTCTACTCTATCCCCCACATCACCTGGTCTGTAATCCTAGGTAAATGGGCATTAGAAAGCTTCTGGTGAGGCTTGCATGGCAAAGTCCCAGTGCCCCTGCATCAAAACAGCCGATTTCTTTTCTACCTCAAGAACTCCCATTGTAGATTTAGCAAACCTGCATGTTCTGCAATAACAACTGAAAAAACTCCTTCTGTTGAAAATGTCGAAGAGGCCAAGCAATGGTATCAGAAGATGCCACCCGAGCCACAGCCCAGTCCCTGCCTCAGACCGGGGAGAGTTACTACCGAAGGAAGGGAATTGCAA
>JADRCD010209305.1:3610-21650 GCA_019843815.1 Montemys delectorum | reverse complement strand
GACCCAGCCATACCACTCCTGGGCATATACCCACAAGATGCTCCATCATGTAATAAGGACACATGCTCCACCATGTTCATAGCAGCCTTATTTATAATAGCCAGAAACTGGAAACAACCCAGATGTCCCTCAACAGAGGAATGGATACAGAAAGTGTGGTACATCTACACAATGGAGTACTACTCAGCTATTAAAAACAATGAATTTATGAAATTCTTAGGGAAATGGATGGATCTGGAGATTATCATCCTGAGTGAGGTAACCCAATCACAAAAGAACACACATGGTATACATTCTCTGATAATTGGTTATTAGCCCAGAAGTTTGGAATACAGGAAGAATGACATACAAACCACAAGAAACCTAAGAAGAAGGAAGACCAAAAGGTGGACATTTCATTCTTTCTTAAAAAGGGGAATCAAATACCCACAGAAGGAGTGGCAGAGATTAACTATGGAGCAGAGACTGAAGGAAGGACAAGCACATAGCTATCTCCTGAGAGACTCTGACAATACCTGACTAATACAGATGTAGAGGCTCACAGCCATTCATTGAACTGAGTACATGGTCCCCAATGAAGGAGTTAGAGAAAGGTTCTATGGAGCTGAAGGTTTTGCAGCCCCTTAGGATGAGCAACAAGTACTAACTAGTACCCTCAGAACTCCCAGGGACCCAATCACCAATCAAGGACTATACATGGTGGGACTGAATGTTCTGGCAGCATGTGTATAGTAGAGGATTCAAAATTCGATCATCAATAGGAGGAAAGGACCTCGGCCTTGTGAAGGTTTTGTGCCCCAGTGTAGGGGAATGCCAGGGCCAATAAGTGGGAGAAGGTGGGGTGGCAGGCATGGGGAGGGGGGTGGCAAAAGGGGTGTTGTTTTTGTTTGTTTGTTTGTTTTTTGGAGGGGAACCTGGGAAAGTAAAAATTTACATGTAAATAAAGAAGATATCTAATAAAAAAAGAAAAAGAAAAACAATTTTCGGACCACCACCATAACAACCTCTTTTCTCAATCGTATATTATAGCCCTTATTTCTTTTGTTCAGAATTCATCGAAGTTTCCAGCTTGAAGTTTATATAAAAAAAAAAGGTGCAAAGGGAAACATTGCTTATGCACCAGCTTAAATTGACAGACTCATGTGCCTCTACTATTCTCTTGAGAAACCTAGTTTCTTTCTTCTTAGTAAAATACTCATTGATTTTGACCCAGCAATAAGTTTAAGCACATATTACTTGATCAACAACAATTTCCTTAAAGTAACATATTTCATTTGATCATTGTGAGAAGAGCAGCCTCTTCTCCCTGTCCTTGGTGTTGGAAGTCAACTAATCAGAAACAAGGGCTGCATGAAAGCTTCCTTGCATCTGCAATTGAACAGCTCCCTCACATACTTCCACTCACTCAAGTACAGTTCCTCAATCTCATTTCTTAATTACTATGTAAATAAAAACTCTGTTTTTTTGTCTAGTTTTTCTATTTCCATTGGAAATTATTGATTGCTAAAGAGGGAGCATGATTTCAGGAAATGGAATTTGGTGTTTTACCTTCTAGAACCTTTCAGTGAGAATATTACTGAATTATTTCTTCTTTTAATATCATGGTCTTTAAGAAAATAAATACTGCAGGTTTTTCAGATGCAGTGGTTTCTTTTTGACACTGTATGGAATAACTCACTGTGCATGAACTTTCCACAAACCAAATCACTAAAATATGCTGAATTTCCAAGGATTTTAAGAATTTCATTATCTTTTATTGTCCAAAATTAAGATTCTAATAGCATTGATATATTTGTACATTTTATTAATAAAAATATATTACGTTTGTTTCCTCTTTGAATCTTAAAGGAGTAAAATGTAAGAAGGCTTGGGACAGATGCAGATTGCAACTTCTATTTTTAAGTGGGCTCGTGCATTTATCATTTTAATTTGGCATTCCAAGTTATGTGTAGCCCATAGCATATGCATGAGTTATTTTTTTCATTGTTATGACAAAACATACAATAAAAATCTTTTAAAGCAAAGAATGGGTGGTTTTGTGTTGCAATCCATCATAGATGTGGTTGGAAGGTATTGGGAATGCTGGCTGCAGTGGGATCATGAAGCAGATTTTCCCAGAGGCCAGGCAGAGAGTAGAGAAATAAATGCTGGGGCTCAATTCACTATCTTCTTCTTCCAGTTTTATTTATTTTTTTTTATACCTCACCCCAAGGGAAGCCTCCTATCTTCACGGTGGGTTTGTCTTCCCCAAAAAAACCTCTGAGCACTGACAGACAGCCTCAGTTGTGTTTCCCTTGGTGATTTTAAATACAGGCAAGATAACATTGAATGTCAGCCAACATACCCCATGTATGCTTAACACCCCAAAATAAATGATATTTTCTCTCTCAAATAAATTAATATAAACAATACTTCTAGGTATTCCTAGAAAGTCCAAGTATCCAACAGAGACACAAGCAACCAGATTGAAAATAATCTTCAGATCTTTCTTCTGGGAATAAAGCTAATTGAATGTCTGCAGAACGGCATTCCAGTGCACTCACACTTCAACCCCAGTCGTCCTCCGCAGAAATCCCCTCACGCTTAGGACTCTCAAGGCCACAGAATTTATTTTTCTTTGAGATAAATGCACACAATGTGTGACTTTCCATTAGATGTACTCATTTTAAGCATCAGTCCTAGCATGCAAAAAGGGATTTATAATTGTGTTTCTAATAGCAACAGCAATCACTTTCTGAGGTTGGCAGAGATTTCTGGTGGATGCCCCACTTGTTACATGGTGGAGCATTCACTTGTATTCTCCTTGGAGTACAGAAGTGTCAAATGGCTTTCAAACCACCTGTCCTTATAGCTAATGATAAAACCAAGTCCATGAGAACCTTTGTAGCATGGCAGCAACCTGTGGTTTCATATCACAACTATTTCACAACTAGGCAAATGGATCTTAAAAGAAATTGGTATGTAGATGAACCTGCCTTTGTAGGTATGCTTGAGGACTGGGGAAAAGCATGCAAATTGAAGAATAGAAAATTGAGAAAATATATTCACAAAGTTACCATACACATTGTTATGATTTATTATCTAAAATAAAGTCATTTTTCCAATTTGAATCATGTCAAATAAAGCCAATCTCTATTAATAAAAGGTACAAATCATTTATTCATTTATATATGTAAATGTACATATATGCATAAGCCTGTATCACAAACACACATACACACATATATGTGAGTAAATCACTTATACACATACGTATATGTTTATATATGCACATATATAAAAATGGATCATTCTTAGAAACATTAGAAAATATACTTTGCCATCTCCTAATCCACTGTAGCCAATTTCTATTGGGCACTGCTCTCATTTAATGTGCTTAAAAGTTGATGAGAAAGAGAGTATTAGTATTGTGTGTTGACAGTATTTTTTACCTTCACCTAACTAGGAGATGTCTCTCTTCAAATTCTTTCCATATTCTTTGTTTTAAAGAGCAATTTAAACTTAATTATAGCATTTCCATATCAAATTCCTCACTTAACATATGAATTATTTGATACTAGATATTCACTTTCAATATCTGTAAGCCACAGTTGGTAATTTCCTTGCTTTGATCAGGTATTAATGGAAAAGACATATTAATTATAAAATAATGGGTGTAAAGGGATTTGATCACAAATGTGTGCCTGGCCTTATAAATACCAAAGTAAAAGAAGTTTAATGCCTTCTGTTTTGCTCCTATTTATGTTCAGATAAGCAGACACAATGTGAATTGCAGTATCGAGGTAACAACCTTAGAAAAAATGTCAAGAAAGAGGTTTGAGTATCATGTAGTTCATTAGTTCACATTATATCCAAGCACTGGATTTATGTCCTATGCAATAATAGATATTATCAGTATAATAATAGCCTTTTTTTATTTGCTATTAGGTTCATTGGTTATAGCTATTAAGTTTCAGAACTGTACTTTAATATAGATACTTGTGATGCTCAAAGTCTGAAATTGATTTCAAATCTCACAACACCATTATATTGGAATATTTATAAAATATGTATTCCTTTTTAGTTTATTCCATACAACTATAGAATTTTATCATGTAAAAGAGACATACTTATAGTTCATTACTTAAGGTAGAGGCCTGCAGTAATTTTCCAGTTCGCTTTGAACTATAGGCCACTGAAGAAAGTTGGGAGTTGCAGAGTCAGTCTTACCCAGAAAAGATCACACAAATTAGTTGTCCAGTGCCAAATGGTAAGCCCTGAAAAGTACATGCAAGGAATATTATTAAGACTGAACAGGCTATATTTAGGTATATAAATTCATCAGTGATTAATGTAAAAAGAGACCCTGAATTTGAACTGGAATAAGAATGGGTTTATGGGAGGATTTAGAAAGCAGAAAAGAAAGGAAGAAATGACACAATTATACTCTCAAAAATAAATAAATGTCAAAAGTAAAGAGAATGCATACAGACACACACACACAAATATATATTTGTCTCTCTATACAGTATAGAGCAGCTATTGCTTTTGCAGAGGATGAGAGTTTGTTCCCCAGTACCCTTGTCAGGTTCACGGCTACCTCTCTTTCATGCTCTATGAGGTCTGGAATTATTTTCTAGCCTCATCTAATCTCATGTACAAACAATTGTACACATACACACAAGTACACGGGGTTGAATATAAAGGTTTACAAATTACTCATTTAAGAAATCAAAATGTGGGCCCTTTAGTTATAAATTCTTTAATTTATCCAGGTGTGGTGTTGTATCATGTTAATCTTAGCAAAAATTAGGCAGGAGGTATCTGTGAGTTCAAGCCTGCCTAGATAGAGTTCCAGAACAGCTAAGACTATATAGAAAGACATTGTATCATAAAACAACAACAACAACAACAAAACCCTATAATACTTAATATTATGCCAATATGGCTTTATAGCATTAAGAATTTTTATTTTTATTTTATTTATATTTTATTGGTTATTTTATTTATTTTCACTTAAAATGTTATTCCTCCTTCCTGGTTTCCCCTCCTCAAACACCTTACCACCAATCTCCTACCCATACCCCTGCTTCTGTGAGGGGTCTCACTCCCCACTCACTCTGTCTTACCTCACTGCCCTAGCATTTCCCTACACTAGCGCATCTGGCTTTCACAGGACCAAAGGCTTCCCATCCCAATGATGCCAGATAAGGCCATTCCCTGCTACATTTCCAGCTTGAGCCATGGGTCTCTCCATGTGTATACTCTTTGGTTGGTGGTTTAGTCCCTGGGAGCTCTGGAGGGTCTGATTGGTTGATACAGTTTTTCTTCCTATGGGGTTGCAAATGCCTTCAGGTCCTTCAGTCTTTGCCCTAATTCCTCCATTGGTGTCCCTTTGCTTAGTCTGATTGGGTGGCTGAAAGCATCCACATCTGTATTGGTCAGGCTCTGGCAGAGCCTCTCAGTGGATGCTCATTCCAGACTACTGTCAGCAAGCATTTCTTGACATCAGCAATAGAGCCTGGGTTCAGTGTCTGCAGATGAGATGGATCCCAAGGTGGGGCAATCAGTGGATGGCCTTTTTGTCAGTCTTTGCTCCATTCTTTGTCCCTGTATTTCCTTTAGACAGGAGCAATTCTGTGTTCATATTTTTGAGATGGTTGAGTGACTTTATTCTTCAACCAGTGCCATGCTTAACCCTTAGATATGGTCTCTATGGGTTCTGTTTCCCTTTTGTTGGGTATTTCAGCCAATGTCATCCCCACTGGATACTGGAGTCTCTTGCTTTCCTGACATCTGGGACTATCTGGTAGCCACCCCCAGTTCCCCATCCTCTACTGCTATGTAACTCTGGTTAATTTTCAGACTCTGTACATCTCTCATGTCTTCTCCTACACCTAATTCTGACCCCCTTTTTCCTCTTCCCCTCCTTTCTTCCTCCCAAGTTCTTTCCACCCTCTACCTCCTATGATTATTTTATTCCCCCTTCTAAGTAGTATTGAAGCATACATGCTTTGGTCTTCCTTCCTCTTGAACTTCATATAGCCTGTGAGTTGTAACATGGGTATTTTGAGCTTTTTGCGTAATATCCACTATCAGTGAGTACATATGTGTGTTCTTTTGTGACTGTCTTATCTCACTCAGGATGATATTTTCAAGTTCCATTTATTTGTCTCAAAATTTCATGAAGTAATTGTTTTTAATAGCTGAGTAGTACTCCATTGTGTGAATGTATCAAAATCTCTTTACCCATTCCTCTGTTTAAGGACATCTGGGTTCTTTCCAGCTTCTAGCTATTTTAAATAAGGCTGCTATGAACATAGTGGAACATGTGTCCTTATTATATGTTAGGGCCTCTTTTAGGTATATGCCCAGGAAATGTATAGCTGTATCCTCAGATAATACTTTGTTCAATTTTCTGAGGAAACTCAAGATTGATTTCCACAGTGGTTGTAGCAGTTTGCAATCCTGCCAGCAATGGAGGAGTGTTCCTCTTTCTCCACATCCTCACCAGCATCTGCTGTCATCAGTGATTGATCTTAGTCATTCTGACTAGTGTGAAGTAGAATCTCAGGGTCATTTTGATTTGCATTTCTCTGATAGCTAAGGATGTTGAACACTTCTTTAGGTACTTTTTGGTCATTCAATATTCTTCAGTTGAGAATTCTTTGTTTAGCTCTGTACCCCATTTTTAATAGGTTTATTTGGTTCTCTGGAGTCTAATTGGTTGAGTTCTTTGTATATATTGTATATTAGCCCTCTATCAGATGTATGATTGTTAAAGATCTTTTCCCAATCTGTAGGTTGACTTTTTGTCCTGATGACAGTAAGAGCATATTCAACAAATGTAGAAGAATGCAAATTGACCCATTCTTTTCTCCTTGTATGTAGCTCAAATCCAAGTGGATCAAAGACCTCCACATAAAATCATATACACTTAATCTATTAGAAGAGAAAGTGGGAAAGAACCTTGAACACACATAGGCATAGGGGAAATTTTCCTGAACAGAACAACAATAGTCCAGGCTCTATGATCTATTGATAAATGAGATCTCATAAAATTGAAAAGTTTCTGAAAAGCAACTTTTCAGAACACTGTCAACAAGCCAATATGGCCATTAAAGGAGTATTTGTATATATTTTTTAAAAGGTAAGTTCTAAATTATAAAGAAAAAATACTCATCTACACACACACACACACACACACACACACATATATATATGTTTGTTCATGCACACACACATGTATATATATATGTTTGTGTATACATAAGTATGTGTGTATGTGTGTGTGTGTGTGTAAATATTCTGCAGATTCTCTAGAACAGGAAATTAAATTCATATCTCTGGAGGTTCCTCTTGATCATGGAAAAGGGAGCAGTTTATTAAGAGTTTTCTAGCTCAAGCTCAAGAGCACAGCCTGGATACTTATTAAAACATGAAGTATTTCAAACAAATCTGGCAGTCTTCATGCTGGATCAGCTAGTCATTGTGGAGGTCAGCACAGGCCATATGCTGGAGGACGCTGGTATCTCACATGCAGCCTTCACATAGCTTATTGAGGAGGCATTTTCACGTGCCAGCTCCAGTCCATGAAGGCAAGGAACTTAAGAGAGTAAAGGGGAAAACTCCACTGCCTTTTAAACCCAAGAAAGAATATTAGCCAAGTAGTTTTCTTCAAACTATTAATTGCAAATGAGGTAATATTCATGGTGCAAAATGATGAAAAACTTCACCTTATATAGAGGACTGAATCAAAGTACCATACACAGCTTGGTAAATATGCCAGGGTCTAATCAATATTTTCTTAAAGAAATTTGATCACAGAATTCCATTTCAAGGTAACAATGTTTGTAAGATTTCCTAAGGCAACTATAACATAGAACATAGCCCTGAATTCATGTTTCAGTGTACTGTCATAAAAAGAGAGCTTTCTAAAAATATGCTTGTTTGTTTTTAAATTTTCTCCTTACGCTTTACTTATGCAACTGACTCAATTCTAGTTAGTTGTAACCCTTGATATTTGTCTGATTGTGGAATCATAACAGTTCATTTATGAAATGGAAGTTTAAAACGTTGTGCCAATAATATTTTTTCAAATAGAAATCTATGGACGCATTTCAAAATCTGAAATTTTGTTATGAAAGAAAAATTTTAGGGTCATCAATTTGGAATATAGAGCTTTTACAAGGAAGAATGACATAATTACAGTATTATAAGCAGAAATGTTTCTGTTTTTTTCCCTCTATTACTTGGGAAACATATATCCTCTAATGGAACTCCCCAAATGTTGAACCTTAAAGGCTAGAATACAGAATTTTATGAACAATGCTACAAAGCTACAAAGCTTTCTTTCAAAGTGTCAAATTTTATTTATAACATAAAGTGTGCATTAATTTTGACAAGTGTTATAGTAATGATACAAATTCTAGAATCTAGGACTACTTAAAGAAAACCAATACTTGCAACAAGTAGTAGGAAAACTAGAGAAGAGAGAGTATTTTACTCAGAGAAGCATGCCCAAGCACAGGACTACGGAAAGTATAGAGCCAGTGAGTATTCTATCTGCTGTATTAGGGAATATTGAATACTAGAAAATTAAGTGTCAGAACTGAAGTGCCCTTAAATTATAACTGTTTTCTTTATCTGCTATTCTGATTCCCACAGAATATATAAGATATCCTCTGCCTCCTGGAGCCCTGTCACCGGAAGCTATACATCTGGAGAATGATAATTTTCCACAAGAGCCATTTTATATCTGTAAGACAAGCAGGATATAAGAAGGATGGTTGTTGCTGTTACAGTATCCTCGGGATTATAAACTGCATTATGCAGTCATGAACTTCTGTATTAATGTCATTTAACCTTTGGCAATATTAGTCTAGAGAGAATTTTGTGAAGTATGGTACATTAACTTTTAGAAGAGACGGGCTGTGATAATATTGCTGTGATATTGAATGGGAATGGCAGAGACTGAACTTCAGCACAGCTCCTAAAACAGAAGGGATTTTCTTTCTACAGATAGGAAGACTGAGCTGGGAATTTTATAGTTCCATTGGCCCTTTGAACATTAGAACATAATGTTATTATTTCTATTTTCAATGGACTCTTTTTTTTTTTTTTTTTTTAAGTCTTCATTTGTGGTTCATGTCCATTAATGGTTACGGCACAAAAAATAGAAGAAATATTTTGCAAAATTCAGACAATTTCTATAACTACTTAGAAATGAACACTGATCAGATACGTCAAACTTAAATGACTTTAGTAAGACTTTGTAGAAATTCCAAAAAGCTTAAAAAGAAGTAATTTAGTGGGCTTATTAGATGAAGGAAACCATTTATTCATGGGAGATCACTTTTCAATGTCACGTTGTAAAAAATCAGGTAGTCAGTCTGAACCTGCTGGTCCAAAATCAAATGTAAGCCATCGCTGAAGGCATTTTGAACCATTATTTTGTCAGCACTGAGAGAAAAGAGGCACCGTCGCTCTCAACAACCTAGAAAATATCTCAAGCCAAAGCAGTATCTCTGCCTCCGATCTTGCAAAAAATTTCAGAATGAGCCAACTTATGATGGAAATTTGGTGACTTTGTTAAATACATTATAATACAAGTTTAAACAGAAGAAATGTGGTAAAGTGAAGTATTCAGAAGAGGTATGCACTAAAGTGGGATATGTGCCTCTCAAAAGAAGAGTCAAGAAAAATATACCTGTTTAAAGTAGAAGTTTATCAATAGAAAGTGAGTAATTATCACTAATTAGTTATCTAATTATGTGTGGCACTAGTTAACTATATAACATGTTTATGACTCTCTGGTTTCATCTCAAAACATCTGCTTAGAAATCTCTCTCCTGCTGGGCAGTGGTGGCTCACACCTTTAATCCCAGCACTTGGGAGGCAGAGGCAGGCAGATTTCTGAGTTCGAGGCCAGCCAGGTCTACAGAGTGAGTTCCAGGACAGCCAGGGCTACACAGAGAAACCCTGTCTAGAAAAACCAAAAATAAAAAAGGAAAAAAAAATCTCTCTCCCTCTCTCTCTTAGACAAGAGATAAGTGAGGTGCCTCTGAAGAAGTTGTCGATCGTATTATCATGTCATAAGTTATAACTAGGGGACATTACACATCCCTGTGAATGATATTTCTGGTTGAGAGGCTTGGAAACTGTGTACAGCTGGGGTGGGACAAAAGTCTCTGTGGAGAGCACTTCTGGAGATAACTTTGACTGACTTCTTGCTTATGATTAATCATGAATGAGTCTGCTGACATCTGTCTTTGTTTTTAATTAAGATGTGCATTATAACCTGACAAGTTTTTCTGCTTATGCTTCTGTCCTTGAGAGATTGTCCTAGCCTAAAGGGAATGGCCTTAATCAAACATAGATACTGTGCACTATAAACTTGCCATGTAAGTATTTGTGGTGATTATTTATATTTCTGGAATTGGCCATACATTGTGTTACTTGACTTTAAAAAATACTGAAAAAATATGCTTGCTCTCGGGCATGGTATTCACCAGCAGTCCTCCCATCTCTGTCTCTTGCATCTTCTGTTAGCCTTTCCTATAATCATTCTCACTTCCCTAGCTGTGGTTTTCATGTTGACTGACCAGCAGGCTCTGGCAAAACTCAATGCTGGAATTCTTGCTTTGTTGCTGACAAAGACTCTTACTGTATTTTTGTACTTCAGAATGAGGGCTTTATCTGTTTTCTCATTTTCCCTAAATATGTCTCATTCCCTATTCCAATTCAATTTAAACTCACTTAATTTCCTCAATTACATGCATAAATTGCACACATTTCATTATGCTGCCATACTCCATTTCTTGATTTTTGTTTTATTAGAATTTCGAACACATATGTCCAAATTTTAACTTACTCTTCTATAAAAGTGTTCTTATGGGTTCTTTTAGGTTTGCAAGTTTCATATCCAGTTCCTACTCTCTACTTTCACAGAAGCATTTATATATTGAACCCTAATCTCCTTGCAATTGGAATTAAAGCTATACTTCAAAAAGTGATTAGATGATTATTACACACCCTGTAAAATATGAGGTGTATTCTTGGAAAAGGACATTAGTTAAGCCTGTGTGTCTTTTACTGTAGAAGCAGACAACTAGCAAACATAATTTAAGACAAATTGAGAAGGTGAAGTACTCTAACTTTTCTGATTGCTGGCATAGAAGAAGTAGCAGATCACCTCTAGGAGAATGTGTTGGTATGGGCTCACAATTCAGGGCACAGTTTATCCCTAGAAGTAATTTAAAGCAACGTCAGGTGGCTGATTATATTGTGTCTACAGTTAGGTAACAGAAAGACATGAATGCTTGGGCACAGATAGCTTTCTCTTTTTAATATAGCCTAGGACCCAAACCCAGGAAATGCAGCATTCCCCTTAGAATGTGAGTATTCCCAGTTAACCAAATTAAAATCATCCTTCAAAGGCATGCTCAAGTGCTTGTCTCCCAAGTAATTATAGATTCTGTCAAAATAACAATGAGTTTTAACCATCATATGGATCACATCTGATGATTTCTTGATAATGAACTTTTCAACTTCAGAACAATAAGGAATGCACTTTTGGCAAAACAAAATTAATCAACCATAAACAAACAGTATGAGTCACTTTTGTGTTTTCCAACTACTCCTAGGTTTGGTCTAGTCATAGAGGATGTTGTTGCTTTTGCTGCTGTTGTTGTTAATTTTTATTTCCTTTTGTTTGCTTTTTTAATTTTGTGTGTGTGTATGTGTGTGTGTGTGTGTGTGTGTGTGTGTGTGTGAGAGAGAGAGAGAGAGAGAGAGAGAGAGAGAGAGAGAGAGAGAGAGGTTTTCACTGGGATAGTTTTTCAGAGATGGGTTGCAGATGAAGACAGAGAGAGCCAGAGAATGTGAAAGAGCTAGAAGATTAGAATGGATTACCAGAGTTAAAGGCCAAGCTAAACCATTAAGTCAGAAGCCATGAGAAGCCACTTTGAATCAGTCAGCTTAGAGAGGAATTTGAGCCAGAAGAGCCAAGTTAAATCAGCCAGGCAGGGTTCAGAAAGAACTGGAAAGGATGAGCTTATTTAGTATAAGTCTCCAATAGAAAAATTACATCTGGTGAATACAAGATAATTTCACAAACCAAATTGTAGAGTTGTATAATCCTGGTCCCAAAGCATATATATTCAATGCACTCCAAAGGTAAGACTCAGAGATCACTGGGGATAAGGGAATAGAAAAATTGTAAAATTGGGGAGCAGTGAGTTTGCTGTGAGATGGTCCCCTAGGAATGTCAGAAACAAAATCCATAAGGTCTCACAAACACAGATTAAAAACTATAAGTTGAACAAATATAACACGACCCATGCTGAAGTGGGCATACAGAAGCTAATGAGGTCTTAGCTTTTCACAAAGAATGCCAGACTGTGGAGCACCATTGCCATGCCTTAAAGATCGCACTGGCCAGCTGGAGCCGTTGGAGTAAACTGTTGCTATTTGGACCTGGGGGCGTGCCCACCAGTGGCCTGATTCTACGTCAATGTCTAGTAGCCTATGACTGTGTGAAACGTGGTATGGGCTCATGGGCGGTCCTACGAAAGGTATATAGTCAGACTCCTGGTGGGGCTCGGGGCCACTCTGCTGTAACCGCTAAGCAAGTCATTCCTGAGTAAACTGTTGCTGGAAGGAAGTGGTGTGCTGGTCCTTCATTCCTGTTGGTCAGGGTGTTGGCCCTGAGCACCAGACAACTTAGAAAAGCCAAGAGCAGAAGAAATAGTCTTGCCTGGGTAATATCATACTAATTGATTTGGCACTAAATGCCAAATTGTCAGCACTCAAAACATACATACAAATAATAAATAAACTGAGAATTTTTATTTACATTTTTATGAATATACATATGTACATAAACATATACAAATGTAACAAAAATTAATTTTAAAAAGGCCAAGAATTTGAAAGAGAGCAAAGAGGTGTAGTTGGGAGTGTTATCAAGGAGAAAAAAGAAGAAAGAAATGATGAATTATATTATAACCTCAAAAAGTAATAAAAATAATGAGTGTTATATAGAGTAAAAATGGAAAATTTAGAATATAAATCTGTTTGTTTTATATAATGGTTTAGGCTAAGATATTTTGCAGTGATTATGTAAGTTCTTAAATTGAGTGAAATGAGATAAATTTTATTCATCCATACATTGTAGCTCTGTTGACAATAATTTTATATTTATTTTCAATAACTTCTATAAAAGCTACTTTTATTTGCCAAATGTGATTGTGGTCTTGTAGACTGACTGCTGAATAAGTTCATGCTTTCTAGGTCTTTATGAACTTTTGCTTGCTGGTTCAACTCAATTGTTCTGACTCAAACTCCTCTCCAAGCTGACTGATTCAAAGTGTCATCTCTTGGCTTCTCACTGAGTTGCTCTGCTTGGCTTCAAACTAACTCTGGCATTCTATTGTAATCTTCTGGCTCTTTCTCAGTCTTTGGCTCTCTCTGTCTTCATTTGATCTCTCTTCAACAAGTCTCTGTAAAACTTCCAGTAATACTATTTTCTTACTTTCTCTCTTGTTCTTTCTTTTCTGTGTTGTTACCTTAAGAAGTTTCTTATTCTGGTCTAACTCATGATAGTTGGGCATGTACTCTGATTCATGTTGTCAAAGATTTCCCTGATTGTCATTTTGTCTGTTTCTCAGCTAGAGGTTTTTGTTTGGGGTTAAAGGTATATACTAAGAATGTGTCTATATTCTAGCCAGAGGGATTAAATGTGTGTGGCTTATCTTCATTTGGGCCAGATCATATAGACAGAAGGACTTCAGCTTTCTGCTTTCCTAGAGCAGCCATGTTACTGAAATAAAATTCCTCTATACACTTCTTTACTTCCTGGGAGAGGTAAAAACCTTGATTTCAATTTCATATTATCCTTCCTGCATAATCTAATGTTTTCAATATCTCATCTGAATTTTCAGTTTATATTATCTAACTTGTTAAAATTACATTCAACTCCCTTTTATGATATATATAATGAAGTTTACATTTATGAAATGGATTGTTTGCGCTGTTCCATTTAACTTCTTAACATCTTGCATCTCACCTGGTTTTGTTTGTTTATTTTGAGAAAGGGTCTCAGTATGTATCTCTGGATAACATATTACCTTAATTATTTTTAAGTATTTATATTGCATTAGAGACTTTAAATTGCATTAGGAATTTCAAGAATGATTTTGATATCTTGATTTATACAACACCCCTGACCTCCTGTCATATTTTGTGTACGATAATGTTTTGTTTTTTCTACATTTTGATATTTTGGGGTTGGTTTTTATTTTGTTTTGTTTGAGAACCTAAGCTTGGATCTCCATAAAGCCATAATGTGAACAAGGTAAAAAATTTTATAATCTCAGGCTTCCGATGGAGCGATTCCTTGTTGAGGCAGAGGAAAGCTCTGATGTTCTCAAGCTAGCTAACTCAGTGTTCAGAGTAGTGAAAAACAGGACATCCTGTTTCAATCTAGGTGAAATGCAGGTGGTGACTTGAAGGTAAAGATTGTCATTTGACCTTCTAGCTGTGTGTTGTGGCTTATATATGTTCCCACTCACATGTAGAAACAGAAGCATGCAAGTCCTACATATATATAAAAGTTAACATAAATAAGAACAATACCCACCTCAGAATTTTAAATAGCAGCAATTTACTTAGTGCTATTTCTAACTAAAAATTTAAAGTTTAGCAATTTTCTTTATGTTTAGCTTAAAATTGGAATCGCCACACAAAATAAGGATATTCTATGTTTAGTGTAATCTTTTATTATTTTTTTAATTATATGACACATAGAATCTATACAGCAAGATTTGAAATGGTAAAATTCTGTTGTGTTTTAAATTCAAACTATCAGTTGGTCTGAAAGATGTGGTGTACTTTCTTAATAATGCATACTACAATTAAATGCATCTGTTATTGCTACCTAAAATTAAGCTTAGAATATAATCACTGGATTCTATTAAATATTATGGAATACAACAAAAATAATTAAGTCAAGTGTGTGATTCATGGCATGCTGCATGTAAAACTGCACATATAGTTTATAATCCAGATCTTAATAGTATTACCACTATGAGATATCCATTGGTATTTTTCAATTTATTCCAAATTGAGCCTCAGTGTAAGATACCTAACCTAGTATTTCATAGAATGTCCCAAGAGCCCATTACTGATAAAAAAAGCTAAACTTTTAGCCTATTTAAATATTCATAAAAATAATTAGTTGAATTGTTAGTTACAAAGAGTAAGTTAAAGAGGACGCTGAAAACAAAAAGTGGTCTTTTTTGCACAAGGAAATCTCAGCTGCTTTTAATTATTTTTCATGCTTTCTTAAATTTATTTGCTAAAGAAATCAAGGCAAGTTCTGCTTCTACTATGCCTTGCCCCACAGAGCACTGATATATGGAAGATCTTCTTTCTTGTTCCCAAGATATTTGGTAGTTTTGAAAGTTTAGTTCAGGATAAAGTATCTGAGCATTAGAACTATGGGCAATCAAAGCTGATTAAGAAAATTAGATAGTAGCAAAGGATGCGACAAAGATTCTACATTAATATTTCTACCTTATGATATATTATTATTATTATTATTATTATTATTACTATTATTGTCATTTAATCTAATTTTACAGTCCAGTTGTTATCCTTCTCCCCTAGGCTTGACACTATTACTGAAGCCATGTTGTGCTTACAGACGGGAGCCTAGCATGACTGCCCTCTGAGAGACCCAGCAAGCAGCTTAAAGAGTCAGATGCAGATACTTACACCCAACCAATGGACAGAAGCTGAAGATCCCTGGGGTTGAATTAGGGAAAAGCTAGAAGAAGCAGAAGAGGAAGGCAACCTGATAAGAACAGCAATCTCAACTAACCTGGGCCCTGGAGATCTCTCAGGGGACTAAATCTTAATAGCCGCCATCATATAAGGACTTTTCATTCCTTGGTTACGATATTTTAGACAATTCATGGAAATAATCCACAGCAAAGTAAATGAGCAAAGTTGTGAGTTTTTACTTATATCTGCTATTATATACAGCAAGACCTATCTGTGCAGAAAATAATCAAATAAAAAATTATTTCTTTTTGACTATGCTTTATATTCCTTAATTTTTTATTGGTTATTTTATTTATTTACATGTCAAATGTTATCCCTCTTTCAGGTTTCCCCTCCATAAAGCCCCTATCAACCCCCTCCACTCTGCTTCTATGAGGATGCCTCCCCACCCTCCAACCCACTCCTACCTCCCCACTCTCACATTCTACACACTGAGACATCAAACCTTCACAAGACCAAGGGCTTCCCCTCTCATTGATACTAGATAAGACCATCCTTTGCTATATAAGTGGCTGGAGCCATGAATCCCACCATGTATATTCTTCGGTTAATGGTTTAGTGCTTGGAAGCTCTGGAAGGTCTGATTGGTTGACTGTTGTTCTTCCTATGGGGTTGCAAGCCCCTTCAGCTCCTTCAGTCCTTGCCCTAACTCCTTCACTGGGGTCCCCATGCTCAATCTGATGGTTGGCTGCAAGCATCCACATCTGTATTGATAAGGCTCTGGTAGAACCGCTTAGGGGCAGCTATATCAGAGTCCTGTCATCAAGTGCTTCTTGGCATTAGCAATAGCAACAGGATTTGATGGCTGCAGATGGGGTGGATCATCAGTTGGGGCAGTCTCTGGATGATCTTTTCATCAGTCTCTGTTCCATTCTTTATCTCTTCCTTTCTTTTAGAAAGGAGCAATTCTGGATTAAATTTTTGAGAAGGAGAGTGGTCTCATACCTCACACAGGGGTCATGTCTATCCACTCCTTATAGTTCTCTATCCTCTTTGTTCGGTATTTTGGATAATGTCTTAATCATATAAAATTGAAAGCAGTATTCACTCATGATGATGACTGGTGAAACAATTGTATGCACAGGACTCTTACACAAGCTGAATCAAATGTCAGAAAGTAAAACTGTTTCCACAGCACACATGCATATTCTGCTACTAATGTTTATAGAATTTTCACTTAAGTAAAATCCTCACAACTTATTTGATGAAAAAATATAAATACTTAATTTTTCAATGACTCTGTTTGATAAATGTTTATGAAATTCTTTTAGTCTTAGTTATATATCAAATATCAGCTATTTTTTATATTTATGTACTTGAGATTAAAATTAAGTTAATTGGTAAATGAAATTGAACACAAATAAATAACCAAGGGAATAATTTGTCACTAAATATGATTATATCAGAGTTGTTTCTTATTTTTACATACTTGAAAATAATAAATTCAGGTTACTATGATATGTATAGATTCATTTCATCATGTTAAATTTGACAAATTATAGGAAACCTGTGAAAATTATAGCAAAGTCTACTTATATATTTAGGTTTTTTTCTTTTAGTCCTTAACAAGTCAAACTTTGCTTACTTTAGACAGAATTGTGAACATAGAAGAGATTGGGACTAAACTATATAAATTAGTGACAGAAAAATCTAAACATAGACTCATTAGAATACATATGGTTGTTTTGATCCATGATCATCATTATACTTTAGGAATATTGTAAAGTGAGTTATATTTCAGCATTTTTGTGGTGTGATCTAGGGCTGGAGAGACAACTCAGAGAATAAAGGGTGCCAGTGTGAGAACCAGCATTGCAGTTACAGTACTGTCCCACATAAAGTCAGGGCTGACTTGGGGTCCCAGCTGCAATGTCAGTGCTTAGGAAGAACTGCTGTGGTAAAGAGAAAATGGGACTGCTCTTCTGGGACAAATGAGAATTTCTACCTTAATAAAGAAAGTGCAGAGTGATCTAGGGAAGTACCAGATATCAATGTCTTGTCATTACACACATATGCCTAAACATAGTATACTCACACACACAAATACACATACCACATACACACATATATACATACTCAAATATATACATGCACACACACAAATTCCCCACATATTCACATATACAAGTACTCAAATAGACACATGCACACACACACCACATAAACTTATATACACATACATACACACATGCACACATACACACAAACCACATAT
>JADRCD010209303.1:0-15153 GCA_019843815.1 Montemys delectorum | reverse complement strand
AGAGAGAGAGAGAGAGAGAGAGAGAGAGAGAGAGAGAGAGAGAGAGACTCAGACAGACAGACATACACACAGGCACACACATGCACACAGATACACACATGCACACAGATACACACACACACACACACACACACACACACACGCCACTGAAGGGTGTCTTCCTCTCTTTCTTTTCCCTGTTGCCGTGACAGAGTCTATCATTACCTGGAATTGTGGCATTTCAGCTAGGCTGTTCTTTGAACCTGTCTATTTTCATTTGTTCAATGTTGGCTTTGTAGGCATGGGCACCCATGCTCAGCTTTTCATGAAAGTGCTGGGAATTTGAACTCAGATCCTCACAGAAAGTGCTTCCTAGGCCCATGCCTAGCTATTTCTAAAAGTCATATAGCTACAACAGAGAGTGAGACAGACTCTGTGAAATTCTAAGGGACACAGATATAGTAACACAGAAAATTCAAACTCAATTGTCTTAGAGCTAAAGACCGAAAAGACTTCCCTTATTGTGAAGCAAGTATGTTATATAGTCATGGTTTTAGATAATGGGATAAAATACCAGATGTTAATTTGAAGACTTTTTATTATTTTATGATTTTATTTCTGGAGATTAAATATAGCAAGGAAATAGATTCACATTTAGTATGTCAATGATTTTTTTTTCTTCTGTAATTCAAGCTCTTTACAGACTAGGATTTTGCTCTGAAGAAGAGCAAATGCTGGCAGACCAGACTCAATGGAGACACATAGTCAGGAAAGCTGTGTCATTTGCAGAGGATATATTTACAATTCTTTTTCTTTTTAAAATTAGGCTTTGATGTATAAAAATTACAACTATGATGGGTGTAAGATGGAATCTCAGAGTCATTTTGATTTGCATTTCCCTGATGACTAAGGACATTGAACATTTCTTTAAGTTTTTCTTAGCCGTTAGTGATTCCTCTTTTGAAAACTCTGTTTATCTCTATACTCCATTTTTAATTGGGATATTTGGCTTGTTGATGACTAGTTTCTTGAATTCTTTATATATTTCATATATTAGCTCTTTGTCAGATGTAGAGTTGGTAAAGATCTTTTTGTACTTAAGATTTGTGCAGGGTGACAGATATGGATCTACTTGCATTCTTCTATATGCAGATATCCAGTAAGACCGGTAACAATTGTTAAAGATGCTTTCCTTTGTCCATTGCATAGTTTTGGCCATAGGAGCCTGAACTGGCCATCTCCTGTAACCAGGCAAAACTTCCAGTGGAGGGATGGAGATATCAACCCAGCCACAAAACCTTTGACACACAATTTGTCTTACCTACAAGATATGTTAAAAGATGGAGGAGATTTTGAGGAAGGGCCAAGCAATGACTGGCCCAGCTTGAGACCCATACCATGAGAGGGAGTCCACTCTGACACTATTAATAATATTCTACTATGTTTGCAGACAGAAGCCTAGCATAATTGCTATCAGAGAGGCTTCACTTAGCAACTGATGGAAGCAGATGCACAGACCCACAGACAAACATTATGTGGAGTTTAGGGAATTCTTTGGAGGAGGGGAAGGGGAAGAAGTGATTGAAGGAGCCAGAAGGACCAAGGATACCAGAAGAGAACCTACAAAATCAACTAATGAGGGCCCATAGGGGCTCATAGAGACTGAACTATCAACCAGAGAACAAACATTGGATGAACTGAGGCGTTCTGCACATAGGTAACAGCTGTGTAGTTGGGTCTTCATGTGGGACTCCTAAAGTTGGAACAGGGACTGTCTCTAACTATATTGCCTTTGGATTCCTTTCCCCTAAATGGGCTGCCTTGTCTATCTTCAATAGAAGAATATGTGCCTAGTCTTACTGCAACTTGATATGACAAGTCAGGTTGATATCCATGGGAGACCTCCACTTTTCTGAGCAGAAGAGGAGAAAGGGTAGATGGGGGTGGGAAGGTGAAAGGGAGGGACTGGAGGAGAGGATAGAGGGGAAGCTAGATCAGGATGTAAAATAAATAAATAACTTAATAAAAAACTACAAACTCAAATATTTTTAGTTGAGCCTCTAAATCAGGTTGTAATATCTATTCAATTTATAAACCTAGCAAACTGATTATCAGCTTAAGAACTTATTAGTTATCTTGACTAATTACAGATCTTTCTATATTTTAAACATTAACAGATTTACTTTTCTAAGAACTAAGTGCTTGGAACAAATCATTTATCTCTAGGTACTCACAGAGCAGTCTATTCTATAAATGGAATTTCAAATATTGTACACATCAATTTCTTTTATATATTCTAATCATATGTATAAACACAAGCAAACAATTTATCCATTTTAACTTAAAAGTTATAAATCTATAAATCTATTATTCACTTATATATTTCCAGTACAACCATCAGATGTTAAATGCTTTGATGTCTTAGATTTATAAGCACCTTAAAAACATGGGGGCTACTCATCTGTTTATTTTATGATATCCATTCTCCTCTTGATCTCACTAACGCTGAAAGAACTTTAACTCACTAAGACAGGGTCACCATGTATAGCTGTGGTCTCTCCTCAGGTGACAGAGGAAGATAATTATCCGGCTCTGTGTGTTTGGGACAATAGCTTGAGCCACAGACTCTTCAGGAAAAGTTCTGATAGGGCCCTGCTGAGTCTTGCCCAAGGCCTTTACCCGTAAAAGATACTTGCTTTTCAATCTTGCTGACTGACACTCTAGTCAAGGCTCTCTTGCCTTACGTGCTGGGGAAGTGGCTCAGTGGTGAAGAACACTGGCTGCTTTGCAGAGGACCTGGGATCAGTTTTTAGAACCTATATGGGGGTTTGCCACTATTTGGGAACTCTAGTTCTAGGGGATCTGATGCCCTCTTCTGTCCTCTGTAGTCACTAAGCATTTACATGGAACACATATATACGTGTAGGCATAACACTCATATACATAAAATAAAAAAGTAAATCTGTACAAAGACCTTCTTGCTTTAAGTTTGCTTCTTTGTTTGTTTAGTGTGTACATGTACAGGGGAGATAGGCACACGGTGCATGTAAAAGTCAGATGTCAATGTATGGGAGTCGTTTCTGTCAATTATATAATTCGCTGGGAATAACTCAGGTCATCCTTGGCAGCAAGATCTTTTACCTGCTAAACTGTCTCTCAATCTCTCAGATGAAGACTGTCATATGTGATATATCTAGACTTTACTGCTTGAGCTGAATAAATGAAAAATAAATTCAGTACTAGGTGGGAGTTAACTAGATTAGAATCTGTCTCCCCTTTCTTCATCCTCCTTACATGGCAGGGCTAAGGTACGTGGGCTTTTCAGGAGATTCTGTGTACTTTTCAGCTTTTACTGGCTGTTCAGCTACAATTGAAAGACTGTACTAATAACAGGAAATCATAACTACTTTTTTAAAAATATGATTTTTTTGAAGCAGAATTACATCACTTCATGCATGCATATACATACACATGTACACATACGTAAGGAAAAATAATAATCAAAATAACTACTTTTTATAAAACAATAATTTGGAAGTCAAAATTTACTTTGAATATTATGAAAGTGACCATTGTGTTCGGTCTGGCCCTGGAAACTGCCAATAAAAACGAGCTGTCATTTGTCCTTCAGGTGAAATAGGATCCTCAAAGAACGTTGGCTACTGAACCACTTCAAGTGTGTAGACATCATAACTTCGAGTAGTCCTTCTTCTCTCCATGAGAGTGAAAAGCAGAGGCTATTGAAGTTTTGGGTCTTTGAATTGTGAAGGTAATTAAGTGGGAATTGTGTATGTGTCATAGGTGCGGTTCTGGGCTTGGGGCTCCAGAAGCCACACCAAGCCCTAGTCATAACAGCACTTATCCCCAATCTCAGCATGTCTGTAGTGAGAGGAGGTAGACAAGAGAATTTCAAGAAGTGGACGGAGCAGCTAGCCTGGGGAGGGCATCAGTAAACAAGAGACCCTGTTGCAGACAAGATAGACTATACGAACATCATGGTAGATTGTCATCTAACCTCTACACACATGCCATGCCACATGCATGCTTTCACATAAACATTCGGGCAAACACATCATCACATATATGCATATCACACGGATTAAGAAATGTTTGAGCTTATGTTTAAGACCCCTTTCCATTAATTGTAGCAAATACCACTCTGTGTGGTCACTTCTTTTTCTTTTAAAATGAACATCTTAAAAATGAAAATGTTCATTGTACATGTGTGGTGACCCAGATGTGTCAGATGCAGCATCTGTTAGGCTTTTATTAAGAATAGGAAATTTCCCATTGCTTCTGTGGTGTTTCCACCTTTAGTTGGTTACTTGACCCATTTACTGATTAGTTGTTGAAAACAGCTCATCTCAGTTCTCATTTTTTTTCCCAGTGTTCCATGGCTTACATTTCCAGAGTGGAAAGAGCCAAAAGACTGATGTACTTTTTTGTGAGTCTCTGTGTTCTGTCTGCCTGCAGTGTGCTTTAGATCTGTCTTCAAATCTTTTAAGACATCTTATTTACAGTATATATCTATATGTATTTGTGTATCATAAGCTTGCCTGGTATGCCAGGATGAAAAGGGTGTTGAATCCCTGGGTGTGGAGCTACAGATGGGTGTGAGCCACTATGTTAATGCTGGGACTTGAACCCTGGGTTCTCTGGAAGAGCAGCCTGTGCTCTTATCCTCTGAGCCACCACTACGACCCCCAGAGTCAGACTGCATAGATTTGTTGCTTGTTTCATTTTTCTATTCAAAGGAATGTACAGCTATGGTGGTAGCATCACATATCTCTCTTCACCTTCATAAGCTCTGTGATGGGACAGCTGACAGATGAAAATTGAGAAGGAATTGCATACTCCATGCTGATCTGTTTTCATTGCAAGTGAGGGGTGCAGAGTACCTCACGTGTACTTCCTAGCATCCTTCAATATGTCTAGCCATAGAGTGTTGCAGCTTGGTTTTAAGGCACCCTGTGGGAAGAAGCAAATGTAGGAGAGCGTGCCATTTTAATCAATTAAATGGCATTAACAAATTGCTGTTCTCTTCCTAGGCTTGTAAAAATAAAGCTTATTAACAGAAAAGTTGACATTTATTGCATAAAGAAAAAAATGTACTTGCTATTTGCAAGCAGTACAATTTTTTTTTATTGTTTTGTACCGAGGATTGGATTTTGTAGTTTTTTTCTTTTGCTGGTTGTCAGGGAGATGTTTTAGAGAAGATGACAATGATTGTGTTCCCAATGAACTACTAAAAACCTGATGAGCCTAAGGACCATAGTTTTCCCCTTTTTGGCTCTATATCCATGTGCTATACTATGCATACCATTCAGTGTATACTAAATCAAATTGAATTAAGATAGTCATTCCTTTTCCCACAATGGGTAAACTGTAGTGTCATATAGCACATACATGCTTGTAGTAATACTAGAATATGTAGAAGAATCATGAAAAGAGCTCAGGCATTTCCTGTGGCCTCCAACTATCTATATGCCAGAGAAATTAATCTATGAACCAAGAGTTTACTTGAGAATAATACAGAAGAATTGCCATTCAGGATGTACAGGCCAGGATGCTCTCCAGAAAGCAAAAGGGACAGAGAAGTGACATCATGCAGGATGCTTGAAAGGTGAGTTCATAGTACTGGCAGCAGTTACCAGACTTGGTGAGTTCTAACTGGTGAGTGTCAGTAGTTACTAGGAGAGAATTGTAATATTAAAGTTACACCTAGGTTCATGTAGTTTTCCACTTGGATAGCAAGATGGCTTTGGGACAGTTATGTGTGAGCTTCATACTTCTTCCTATTACCTCTTGACTCTAATACAGAGTTGGGTATGGTCTAACTAACTCCATTTTGAATCTTCAGCTTTCACGAGGGCCTACAGAACTGAAAAACCCTTAAGATCCTTGGAACAGAGCAGACCCAAAAGACAGAGGAACAGATCTTCATGGGCTCAGTGACTGATTTCAAGATAGATGAAAACTGAGAGGAATTCTATGCGTTTCCATGTAGAGGAGCCGCCAGCCATTCCTGGATGGTAGTTTTGGGGTTATAGGCTCCCTTGTTATAGGGCTTAACTTCATTGCTGTGGACCAAATTGTGTTTCCGCTAATTTAGATGTTGAGATCACAGCTTCTATGGTAATTGGATTTGGAAATAAGATGTTTAAAAAGAAAATGAGGATTAAATGACATTGGGGATATTGCATAATCTGGCAGGATGGTTGTTCTGGAAAGATGAAGGGGTTATTTTAAAGTAGGCGCACACATAAAGAAAAGGCTGTGTGATGACCCGGGAAGGAGAGAGTCTTCAGGACAAATGAAGCCTTCTAATATCTTTATCTTGGATTTACAGTCTTCAGAACAGTAAGAAATACATTTCCTTTCTTATGCTCCTCAAGATGGCAGTCTTTCTGGTCTACTCCCTTTAGGAAGGAGGGTAGTTAGCTGACAGTCTTGGAGGTGTATACCATGTTCAGTGACAAAGATAAATCATTAGTTCATCAGTTTCCAAACCCTCTTACCTCTATTGCTACCATCTTATTGCATTTTTGGCCAAGAAAAGAGAGAAGTGGATTTGATGGTGCAGTGAACTGCAGTTTAGAACCTGTTCACAGCCCTGCCCGGACTTATACTTCTCTTGGTTTCAGAACACAAGTGCTGCCAGGAACAAAGTATTGGTTGCTAATCTAAGTGGAAAAAAGGAGTCAGGTAGTTACAGAATATAAGCAGAAAGATAAGAGGGAGGATGTGGCAGTGCTACCAAGACAAAGGGTGTTTCAGATTATACAAATTTAACACAACTATTATAGAGGTTTGACCATGTTCTAAGTGATGACCTTGGAGAAATGACTAAGTCCTGGTGGGTGTGTCTCAGTTGTCTTATCTCTAAGAAAGATATTAATAGAATTGTTAGAGGGTTCAAATGAGTTAATAACTCATAAAATGCTGGAAACAGTGCCTGACAAATGGTGAGAGTGCTGTATGAGCTGGTGGTCACGGTAAAGGAATTGATGGTAATGATTGATGGTGTCAGCGATATTATTGAAGATGACAATGACTATTGGTTTTTCACATGCACTTGATTCAAAAATACTTGGCCATACTGGAGAGGTCTTGGCCTTCCTCCTAAGGTTCTTTTTGGTTTAATATAAGATAGTTTAATTATCTTGGGCTGTCCATCCCAATTAGCAATCTTCATAACCTATAATGTATGCAGGACTCCATGTTCCCTAGTGAGAACAATTCATTGTATTGCTTGAATACCTACATCAAGCCAAGAATCCATGTTATGGTGGTCTTGCTCCTTGATGGTGACTTAGTCTCTTGCTGTTCTGTGGAGTTAGGATACGAGCTGGGGCCTCTTTCTCAGCTTTCTCTTCTTTTTGGATTGATTTTCAATCCCTTTTCTACTTGCATCTGTTTGCTTCCTAGGATGTGCTAGCACCAAGGCTGGGTTTCAAAGTTTATGATACAATAATTTAACTTACATGATTCCTTTCCCCTTAGAATGCCATTTTCATTGTATCTGTAAGTATATTTCCTGTTTATCAGCCGTATTCTGTCTCATGGGATACTTGCTACAAAACCTCTGTATATTCAAAGGTTTTACTCAAACTGCCCTCAACGAACAGCTTATGTAACATTTTGTATAATTTTAAATTCCTGGAGTAGGTGAAGGGTATTTCTGGAAAGCACAGATAATTCTGTGTCAAGTGTGGCAGAAAATAGATGAGTCGGCCTGGAGTTTGTGTCACTGCAGACGAATTTTCATGGAAAGTCCAGCAAAATAGACCGTTTTTAAAGAGTTTTTCATAAAAACGTGATTTTCTCAAATACTTCCAAAAACTGTATTTAATGAAGCCTTCTGAATTCTATAACCTTGGTAAAGATTTTCCTCCCTATATGAGATCATGCCATATTTACCTTTATAATTTCTACACCCAGAAAAGCTCCTGGCACACTGTTGGAGTTCAAATGTTGGTCGGATGAATAAAGATGTTTTTGAAGGTTCATCTATCGATTCCATCCTTCCTGCATGCTTTAGTCTTGGCCAACTCTTTCATGGGAGAATGACATTAAGTGGGTTTTTTTTTCAAGTCTTCCTGTTGAGCTATGACTTTAACATTTACTCCCTGACTATCAGAGGGCAATGAGGGACAGAGAGAGAAAGATGTAAACACTGCAGGTATTTATTCTAAGCATAAGTGCAGAACACTGCATTAGTCACTGGCCACGATAAAGGAAAATGTGGGTGTAGGGAGTCTCAGTCAGAGGCTTGTTTTGTTTATATAATGTAGGCTCCAAAATGCATCCATGGAATGTTTTCTATCTCTTCACTGTTCTGACTGTGTGTGTAATGACAGGAGTGTGCATAACCAGGGTGACTGTTTTTTGGAAGTATGTAAAAAAGCATTTGAATTTAATTTTTCTTGTACGTGTGACATTAAGAAATGCATTCTGGCTCTTTTTTATCTCTTTCTTTTTTCTATTTCAAGTATTTTACAAAGCTTGTGCCAAATCTCATTTATTCAAGTAGGCTTAAAAATCAGTTTTCAATATAACCAACAGAAATAGCAAACGGAAACAGTGACGTTACTCTTCTCTTCACTCAGGGAGCCTCTGTTCCAGATTCTTTTATGGCTTATTTAGTTTTTTTTTTCTTACTCATGTTTATTTCGATTATCCTTGAAGTATTTAAGTTAAGACAAGAAGCACTTAGAATGTTTTTGAACTGTAGTCATTGAAACCAACTATTTTGTAAAACACTCTTTAGCACTGAAAATAAATGTGAAGTTGAGAAGAGTTTTAAAAAGATTACAGAGATGACTACAGCGCAGTGTGTCAAGCTTTGACTCAAGCTTGCGTTGCTGAAGAAACGGAAGTGGCAAAGTGGTGGGCAAGGGGCCAAACTGATCTTACAATGGAATGTGCTCATTAAAGGGTTACTTTCAGCTTTGCCAATCGGGCTGTCAATCTCTGGTCCTTTATTTACTTATATTAATGTTCACTGTACATATCCATTGTACATGGTACTGGATTATATGAAGTCTGGTAATTTCTTAAGACTTCTTGAAATAGTAGTTGTTATGACAAAAATATCAGAGAAGAGGAAACACTTTATTTTGGCTTGTGCTTTCAGAAGGTTCAGTCCATGGATAGGGCCAACTATCCATGCTTTGGGGAAGGAATCTGTTCATGTTTACAAAGCCAAAAAAAAAGAAAAAAAAGAAAAAAAAGAAACCCAAAAAACTAAACAAACCCAATACCAAAGCCCCCCCCAAAAGAAAGAAACCAAAAAAGCTAAACAAACACAATACCACCACCACCATCAACAACAACAACAACAACAACAACAACAACAACAACACCAAAACAGAGACAGGAAATAGTGACCACGGAGTTCTAAAACTTCTTCTTAAGCATGCTTTCTCAAAGATCCAACTTCCTTCCACTGGTTCCTACTTCCTATTGTACCATTAAAGTCCAACAGTACCAAAGTCTAGTGACAAAGCCTAGAATACATGGGCCTCTATGGGCTGTTTCAAAGGGTAGCATCTTTACATTGTAAAACCATTAAATTTCCAAAGAAAGGGGTTAAGGAAGACTCATGAGTTCTCATGCTCATGGTTTGGTAGAACTCACATTATGAGAATAACCATTCTACAAAAATCACTTAACTCATTTGATGTACTCCCAACCAAAATGCCCACATTCACCACAGAATGTGTAGAAAAAAGCAGTCTAAAATTCATATGAACCACAAAAGATGCTGGAGCAATCCTGAGAAAAAGGGGCAGTGTAGAGGAATTACCATTCCAGATATCTTATAGAGATTGATTAATAAATACAGCATGATATTGCCACAAACAGACATATAGACTAATGGAATAACAACAGAAATGCCCAAACATGACTGCATGTAGCTACAGTTGACTGATTTTTGACAAAAATATGTCCTAAATGCACATTTGGAAAAGACAATGTCATCAACAAACTGCTAGAAAAATTATATGTCTGCATGGAGAAGAACAAACTAGACCCAATTTGAAAATGAGCATAAAAATGAGCTCTAATCAGATCAGAGACCTCAACATGAAACTTGAAGCACTGAAATTGCCAGGAGTAACCAATCATAGCCAGTGCCCAACAAGATATAGCTGTAAGAAAAGACCATCTGTCTAGGACCCCATTAGCTCAGGAATTAAGGTGAATTGTCAGTTAACAATTGACAAGTGGGTACTCATAAAAGTGCAAAGATTTGTTTTCTTTTAACCAACATATCTCTCTATCTCATCTTTCTTTTTCTTTAAATCTTTTCCCCCCAACATAGGGTTTCACTGTGTAGCCCTGGCTGTCCTGGAACTCACTCTGTACAGCCAGGCTCTGGAACTCATAGAGATTGGCCTGCCTTTGCCTCTCAAGTGCTGGGATTAAAGGCATGGGCCACCATTGCCCGGTAGCCAGCAGCCCATCTTTCTATTCCAGACCAGAACAAGGTCTAGTGTTCTTATCGTGTCTGTACTGAGACTCCCTTCCTGTTCAGTGAGCTGTGTCTATAGACATGGAAGCAAATAAAATAAAATGAAACAGTGGTTCTCAATCTTCTTAATGCTGGGACACTTTAATACAGTTCATCATGTTTTGTGAGCCCCAAGCAAATAAAATTATTTTCATTCACTTCATAGCTATAATTTTAATACTGTAAATATTCATGTTTTCTGATGGTTGCGACCCACAGTTTGAGAACCACTGGTCTAGAAGGTGCGAAGGCTGATGGGTGTCTAAGAATGGACGTTTGCGCAGCAGGTCTAGTTAAGTCTTAAATTTTTAAAGTGCTCTAGCACAGGAGACTTATTTCCACGTCATTCTTTAAAAAAGAAAGCCTGCTGCTATGGTCCTGTGAAATAAAGGCATTATGTTCTCAAGCAGAAAATTTGCCTTCCCGGAGAGACATGTACCTGGCCGTATTAAAAAGGATTTCGGAAGAAATCTGTTTCTCAGATGGTGGTGGTCCTGAAGCCTTGGGGCTCAGAGATATAGACCACTGCAATCTGGGAGTGTGGGAGGTGCTTCCAGGGAGCCTCTCACTGGACTGCTGCCCTTGGCACCCTGGCTTCTGTTCCCCACACAGTGATCTCAGAGTGTGCATGATTTCCTACCTGCCTTTCTTTGGTATGGGACCCTCCAGAAGGCCTTGTGGTCAGGTACACAGAGGACAATCAAGATGAGGGAGGAGCTCCGAGTAGGGGAAGGGCTTGGAGTTAACAGAAGCAGAAACATATGCGCATTTCATCCAGCAGGTGGCAGTGAGATCCCGTAGCTACGTTAAGAGAGGCAATCCAGACCCTAGGACCAAAGCTGAGAGCTGTTTTTGCTCTCTGAGGCGGATTCCAGGACCTCTGCAGATCTTGTAAGAGCTTTTCCGTTTGATAATTTATAGGAATACTACTTGCTTCCCTTCTATGCAGTGGCTTATTTAGAAAGGCTGAGCATGTTTTAATAAATCAGCAACCCTCCAAGTATGAAGGGAAATAAAATGTGTTGCAGCCTGAGGGCGGTGAGGGTTTGTCTGCCTTAAGCAGTCCTGTGACAGGACGATCAAATAAAGACAAGGTTGTGGTTTTGATCTCGGTGAAGGCCGATTACTTTGTTCTATTGTGTGGTCAAGGGCCTCACTGCCCACGTGTTTAATTACCTGGAAATGCTTGCTTTGCATCTAGGAGGTGAGCTGTGTTGCAGGGTCAGAGGAATTTATTGGGGCTAGGGAAAAAATCGGTCTTAACATTATGCAGTCGTGGGTTAAAATCCCTCTCCTTGAATGCGATGGGCAACATCTGTGAAAGTAATGGAGTAGTGTTCAAATCCATTGGCTGTTCCTGTGACAGTTCACTGCCACACAGGGAGAGTGGGTTTTGCCATTTGAAAACACAGTCAATTCTCTGCTTCAGTGGAGCATCTCTATAGGATCTTATCTTCTCCCCCTTTGCTGGTCTCAGAGAAGGTCAGAGGTAGAGAAGAAGAAAGAGCAGATAGAGACTACATCCTTCTCACTCCATTGCCTTTTAGAGCCACTTGTGATTTTGGATGAGCTATCCTTCTCCCTGAGACATGTGTGTCAAATGACTTCTTCAAGAGAATACCCAACCCCCCCTACCCTGCGTGGCTCATATATGAGAACCCACCTTCCTTTTTTGCTTCATTTGGTACTTCCCCAGAAAACTCTGTCTCATAGTGCCCCACCTCAGTGGCTCTGCCAAACACTCAGTTTTGCAAGCCAGATCTCCAAGATCCATGCCCAACACCTTTATTTCACTACCAAATCTCGGTAACTCTATCTCCTTTAAATCTAATGTTTTTTTCATCTGTGTACCACCCTTTTTTTTCTATGATGGCTCTATTTCTTCTGGACATGTTAGTAACCTCTGTTGGTATACATGTATCCACTATTACCCTTTTATAGAATGAAGCTTGTCTTGCTCTGGCCACAAGGTTACCCCAAAGCAGGCCTATTAATGTTTTTTCTATATAGGATCAGGACCAATCTACCTTTAATAACTCTTCTCTGAATTGGCCATGGGAGCAGAGGAAACATGCTTTGATGAGCCAAGAGACCATGCATTCCTGGTGTCTAGAATCTCAAACTCTTGTTCATACACTGACTTATGAACAGAATACTATGAGGCACTGTCTCATACCGCTGTGAGCAAGAGAGAGACTACAGGCAGAGCGAGAGGAAGTGAAGCTTCAGACAACCTTCATGGAGCCCTCTGCAGGAGACACACTTGTTCAGAGTTTAGAGTTGTCTGCTAGGGACTAAAGTCTCATTTTTGAGGAATTCAGAATCTAGAGTGTTGGGACTCACAAAACAAGATTCCAAATTATGGTGCTTTCGCTGAATACTGTGAATTGAAGGTTATTGTAATGGCCTCAGAAGCAAGATTTCTTTGTGACTTCCCATCTTTCATTTTCCTGGTACCTTCTCTAAATCATGACAGGCCACAGAAATAAGGATTCCTTTTCTAAAAGATGAGGCAGAGCAACCAAGACCTCATTTCCTCAAATCCAGTTAATTTGGGAATATTACATTAACCTTCTTTATATTATTTTACATAAAATCTCACTACAAAAAGATTCTTCAATCTACCTTGCCTGATTGTGGCTCATTTCAGAATGAGTCCTGTAAGAGGTCTATGGTGGGACCAAAGAAAATCTGCTTTCTCCCTTGAGTCTCTTATATTAGCTCACTCTGTGGAGGCCAGAAGGCAGTGCTAGATCCATCAGAACTGGAGTTACAGATTGTTTTAGTATTGGGAATGGAACCTGGCTCCTCTGGAAGAACAGCTGGTGCTCTTAGCCTCTGAGTCATCTCACACCACTCTGTGTATACGTACATGTGTGTCTGTCTATCTGTTTGTCTGTCTGTCTATGTGTGTTTGTGTGAGCCTGTGCATGTGCACAGAGGCCAGAAGAGGGCACTGAACATCTTCTTTGGTTTCCATTTATTCCTTTGAGGCAGGATCTCTCCCTGTTGAAGTCAGAAAGCTCTGGCGATCCTCCCATGCTTACCCCTTTGGGGCTGGTATTACAGTTACACACCAGGCTTATTCCATGGGCACTTGGTTTTGAAATCCAGTTCTCATGTTTTCTCAGAAAGTGCTCATAATAGCCACAGCTCATCATTTCTATGCTACACTCAAAAGCTCAAACATCTTCCCCTCTAGGTCTTTTTTTTTTTTTTAGCTCTGAAGATACCACATTATGCAAAACTTTAGAATAGCAGGCTCATGATTTTGTTTGAGAACTAGGAAAGGGCTTTCAGAAAGAGCTAAGACAGGAGAATGAAAAAGTGAAAGAAGCCTGGGGAAGGCTGGTGGGCAGCATTCTGAACAACAGGGGCCAGTGAAGGGAAAACGGACCTTAGAGTTCATGGAGCCTCAGTCAGATGAATGTGGCTGGGGCAAAGTGAACCTGGGAAGGAAGTGAAGGGTGGGGTGGAAAGGACACCCAAGGGTCCATGTTTGGGTTTGGACTTTGTCAAAGGTAATGGAGAGAAAGGCACTAGAAGGTTTAGAGAATGATACCATAAACTTATGTCTAAAACTCAGCCTGATTACAATTTGGAGAGGGGCAAATAGGAAAGCAGAGAGAGCAGTTCTACTGCTCCAAGTAGGTGGGGTGTGCCTCCATAGATGGACTGTAAAAAGCAGCCCTGGTTGGCATGGGAAGGATAGGGCAGGGACAGACTGTTCAGTCAGGAGGCAGCAGACAAATGTCAGGGATTGGCTCTAAGGAGAGTGTAACAAAGCTATGGGCAAGTACTGGTAAGTAATCTAGAGACAGGAGGTAGAGATGCAGACACAGGGGCTGCCCACTGTCTGTGCCCAAGACTCAAGACTTCCTCCCAATGTGTGGAGCTGTATGTGTTCAAGGAGGAGCCAAAATAGACCAGCTTCGTATGGTAGAAATCAATTTCTTGGGAGATTGATGCCACTCAGGGGGGAGTGAAGTCTGCATTATTTAAATAGCAGGGACACAAGACTCTGGCGTTCCCATACTGTTGTCAACCATGGTAACTACTGTTTATCAAATGCCTTTAACAGTCTGCTCTGCCAGATACTTGTCACGTCACGTATAATCTCTCCCTTGTTTCTCCACTACCCTTCTCAAAGTGAGGATTTGAACTGATAGGACCACAGAATGATCTGGATCATTCTGTAGCCATCTCTATTTGTAGTTATTGATCATTTTACCTTCCTGCAGGGAAGTGTTTTGTTCCTCTTTTTAGAGAAAGAAACTGGAGTTCTTCAATGAAATTGTTGTTCTAAAAGAGATGGAACTGGACGCATTGCAAAAGTAAGATTTGAATAATCATCTCGTTGGTTCTAAGATCCATATCCATTCCACTTGTACTAGTTAGTTCTCTAGTTGCTGTGATAAAACATCATGACTAAAAGCACCTTGTAGAGAAAGAGTTTATATGGGTTTAAGGTTTCTGAGTGATGGCAAGGAGCCATGTCACTGTGTAGCCAACATAGCAACAGAAAGCACATATTTTCAGATGTAAGCAAAAAGAGAGCAAACCAGAAATGGTGCCAGACTGTAGACCCTGAGTGATGTACTTCCTTTCTACCAAATGTTCTACAACCTTTCCAAACAGTGTCATGAACCACAGATCAA
>JADRCD010209301.1:0-14797 GCA_019843815.1 Montemys delectorum | reverse complement strand
AGGATCTCCCTAGGCAGGAGGAAAGGTAGTATTTAGTTATAGAGAGGCAGGAAGAGATTAAACTGGGGTAATTAAGGAGGGATGGAATGGGAAGGGGAGGAAGAAAGGAACGAGGGAGGAGATATGGGGGAAGGACAATTAACTATTAGTTTCTTTAAAAGCAGGCTTTTATTAAATGTTGACATTAGTTCCCATACCAAAAAATCTAGGTTATTTTAAATCTCTACACTCAATATTAGTCAAATGTTTTTAAAAACCATTCCCCTCTCACTGAGTTGTCCCAACCGTATGTGTGGTATTCCTGAGTCAAATGAACTCCAGTCCTCTTGTGAATGAGCTTGGCCACAAAGTGTGCTGTAGCCAGGTGAGCACCAGCAGGACAGTAGCCATAGGCTTAAGTCCTGTAATCATAGAGCTACCACTCCCTCAGCTTACAGAATCACAAGTTTCGTCAGTCAAAGAAAAGTGATATTTTTGCTTGTATAGTTGAATGCCTCTGGATGGGGGGCGGGCAGGGGAGGGATATAAGTTTATGACTCAGACTCAGAATCTAGAAAATTTTCTCAGTTTTCAAGTGGAAACTCACCCAGTTTCCAAATTGTCGGCAAAACAGAATGTTGGGTGTCAGAGGTCAACTGAGGGTAGTGGTGTCACCAGTGTCAGAGTTAGGCTGCACAACAGAGTTAGCACGTACAAACCCCAGTCATACTTACGAGAAAACTGACAGAACGAGACACAGATACAAACAATGGACACAAAGACTTAGAGAGAGGGAGGAAGACTCTGACATGTACAAAAAAACAAAGGATAGAGATTGCTGCAAGAATTGTTAACTAGCCTTAAAACCCACTGGCAATGATCCGGAGACTGAACTAAGGAGGCTGCCATGCCTTACGGGGGATAGATTGTACATAGTATCAAGTCAGGCATGGAAATTCTTATGAACCTAGTCACAGTGTACGTAAGAAAAGGAGACAATGGAGCTAAATGTTCTCCAGTTTTAAAGGAAACCCTGCTTCTTCAGGATAACTTTTTCTTAGGTCATTTTTCTTAGTAGGTTGCCCACAAGGTCTGAGCGGAATGCTTTGGGTACTAGAGCTGGCCACCACTGTTTCTGTGGTTCTTCTTCATTCATTTAACTCCTGAGCATAGGAAATAAGAGCCCAGCGGTCAGAGACTATACGGAGGGTGGGAAACCCTTGTGCCACGTCCCTAGCAGCTACCATCTGTGACTTATTGCCAGATCTGGGGGTTGTTGGCATTCTTCCCATATCTGGAATATAGGAAGAACCATAGGCAACAGCTATGAATCTTGTTTCTCGGGAAAGGGAAAAAAATAACTGAGCTTGCATTGCAGTCACTATTCCCTACCCTCATATTTACTGTCGCCTCTCCCGGTCAAATGGTTCTGCATCTGAGGAGCTGGGCCCTTCTGCCTGTCCCTGACCAGTCTGAGAGGACACCTAGACACATGCCTTTATTTTATTTGGCTACTGAATAAAAAAAAGTAAAGCAAAAGCAAGAAGAAAGAAAGAAAGAAAGAAAGAAAGAAAGAAAGAAAGAAAGAAAGAAAGGAGAAAAGCATTTTAACATATTACAAATCTGAGCCTTGAACCCTCTGGTCCAGTCTATTCCCCTTTGTTGTTCTTTCCTATCTTCAAGCAATGAAACCTTCTGTCCATGTCTTGTAGACCTTTCTTGAGCCTATTGAGATTTCCCTCTTTTCTCCTCTTTTTTTCCCCTCCTCCTAGCTTCTAACTAGCTTGCACCCATTATGCATACACATGCTCACACATCACACAGGCACATGTGCACATGCACATGCACACACGCATACACACAAGGGCACACACATGCATGAGCACACACACACATGCATAGATACACATACATTTATTTTTAAAAAGAAAAGACAGCACCCCTCCCCCTTCTTTTTTTAAACTCACTTTGTAGCCCTGGCTAGGCGAGAACTCTGTGTAGAGCAGGCTGGCCCAGAGATCTACACAAATCTACTTGCTTCTGCCTCCTGAGTGATGAGATTAAAGGCATGGGCCACCATGCCCAACCTAAGACAGTCCTCTTAATGATGGGGCCTATACTCACTTATCTAGAACTGTATCAAATTAATTGGCATACCTGCTATCTCAATTCCATGTCTCAAACCTTCAAGAGGACCTCTCTATAACTCTATCACAAAGTGCTCAGGCGATGCCAACCCTCAGGAACGTCACCTTGTCCTTCATGTACTGGGTCAGGTGGAGGACTAGCAGAGCTCCCTGCCTCGTCATCAGTTTTTAAAGTAGCGTAATAGTGAACTCAGCAAACATTCTAACTGTGTCTGTTTATAATGACGGCACTATTAAGTCCCACACTGTGCCAAAAATGTGAATGTTAAATGACGGGAGACAGTCTCTAATGGTGCCCTTTAATGTTCTGAGGGCACGAGTCTTCACTGTGAATGTGACATTTTCTTGATCCACATCTGTTCCTAAGGATTCTGGTTAAGACGTTTCAATGTGTGGAAGTCTGGATAAATAGCATGGCATGATGGGATGAAAACACCATCATTAGGAACTGGGTAAATGCTGTGCCAGTTCCCTTAGTTGATAATGGAAGCCGCTGCCCAAATGTCAAAAATTTTGGATGCAAGGTATCCCCACTCACCATCAAAGATGTGATCTGGGAGTCCTATGGCAATGAAGAGCCAATATGCTGCAAATGTCTCTTGGTGACATTTGCTTTCCCTCTCCCCCTCCTCCCTTAAGTTTCTTGGACACTTCTGAAAAATATCAGAAGTGACTTCCCCAGACAGATTAAAGAAGTTACGTGTCTAAATTTTTAAACAATACACAACAGTGACGTTCTTAGGACATGATAGTGATGATAATGATGTAATGATGTCAACTTAGATCCTAAGAACAGGAGTTAACTGAGATAGTAAGAAAAATGCACCTTGGAACATGAGTGAAAGGTGGAATTCTTGCTTTTCTGCAAGTGTGCATGTTAGGTGAACTCGACAAGTATTCACAAAACAGCTCTGGCACACACAAATAGAAGGGATGAGAAAAATCCAGGCAGAGTGCTGTAGGGGCTTGTAGTTCTTCTGGAGAGATCAAACAGTGCCTACTAAAGGTAAAATAATGATAAATATTTTGTGTGTTCGGTTTCAGAAATACTGCATAAGGAGCTAGAGATTTGGTCAATAGCTAAGAGTACTTACTGCTTTTGTGGAGAATCTGGCTTCAGTTCACAGGAGCACATGACTTTGCTTCCAACCACCTGTAACTCCAGGTGCAGGGCATCCAATGGCCTCTGGCCTCCAAGAGTATGTACACGTTCATGATAGACATAAAGTTTCTCTCTCTCTCTTTCTCTCTCTCTCTCTCTCTCTCTCTCTCTCTCTTACACACACACACACGTACACACACATGAATATGTTTTAAAGAAAACATATATAGAAGACAAATAGATGTTTTGTTAATAAAGGAAAAAAAAGTTAGGCCATACTGAGGAAAAGGCCAAATATTATTTAGGACATAGACACACTCAAGTCTGTTAGCTGTCTGCTAAAAAATAGATGGCAGTGCATGCTTATACCAGTACAAGTGGGAGCTAGAGAACTCAGAAAATAAGTATTTCCTGAGCATATTCTGTCACAGCAAATGGACAGTAGGAATGAGAATCAAAGTGATTAGAATAGATGAGCTGAGACACACTAAACTAATGCTTGGATGTGAATCCTAATGAATTTACAGAGACTTAAGACTCCCAAGAGCCACAAGGTGTCTTTCTATACTGTTGTTATAAATAGAGCAAACTACTTAGTATGTGTCAAAAGCTATACAAATTCTCAATGGCATTTATAGTGTGCTTTTTTCACATACGAGAAAGGGTGCTGGAAAACTAGTTGGCATCGGTCCTTGTATTCTTCCAGTTTTTTGCTACCACCCCCACCCTGTTTATTCATGAAATACTTTCCTGACAAAGTTTGGAAAACAAGAACAGGGATCTAATGACTCATAAATACTATGGAAATTAAATGCCAACTGTATCACCACCTTCAGACTCACATTTTGGGTTAAGATCTCCCAGTTTGCATTCATTCCGTCTTTCTAAAACAAAACAAAACAAAAAAACCCTCCCAAATAGTTGCATTCTATGTCTTGATACCTTATGGAAAAAATAGGGTCTAATTTGACCTCTAGAAACCTAGAATCTAACAAAAAAAGAAGGTAATCTGAGTATCTCAACACAGGAGGTGGCATCAGAGGCAGGCCATAGAGATGATAAACCTTGTGCATCTGTGAGTGGGAAGTAAGAGAGCCCTCTGGAGAAACGCAATATCCAAATGAGGATGTGGCTGCCCTTCAGATCTGCATGAAGGATCAGAAGAGATGAGCCGATGAGAAGCAAAAAGGAGGAGGCCTGGATCTATGTGTGATGATATATATATTTTTTAAACAAAACATCAACAAACTAGGAAATGGAAACAAGAAAGGAATCTAGGGCCAAATTACTAAAAATTGTCTCAGTAACAGACTAGGAACAAGCCCAGATGCTCACTGACTAGTTAAAAATGTCTGGGCTTGTAAAGATGAGAAAGAATGGAAGGTTGAACCAAATCTATGGCAACATCTTGGGACAGGGGTGATATAAGCAGAAAGGATAAATGAAGTTACCAGCCGGATCTGAACTATGAATGGAAATGTTAAGTGAATCCCAAGGTACTGGTTAGAACTAGCAATTGTATGTTGTCTTCGTTAGGAAACAAAGGCACTTAAGTCTTTCATACACAGAGATTTAGTGTGCAGCACAGGAAAGAGATTTGGAGACCTGGGTGTAAAAGAAGGCATGATGAAAGACTGAGAATGGATTGAATCACTTCAGCAAGACAGGAAAGCTGAGAAAGGGCAGCGACAAAGCTGTTCTGCAGAGGCTAGAAGAGAACATTGAACTCTGGAGCTCGAGTTACAGGTGGTTATTAGCTGTAGTTACTGGGAACTGAATTCCTGTCCTCGGCCAGAGTTGCAACTGCTCTCAATGGTTGAGCCATCTCTCCAGTGGTTTCTGAAACCCTGCCGTTCATATTTGCATGGATTTTTCTCTTCTGATTTTATCGATGTTTACATTGATAACAATATTATAGCATAACTTTTAAAAAAATGGCCCCCTTACTGATGGTCATTTCCAATATGCTGACAACCAGTTGTTTTTCTCCCTAGTAATCACATACCCAGTAAAGTTTTTAAGAACACAAAAATTAAGTGTTAAAGGACTTCTGCTTATTAATATAAGGTATCACCACTTGGTGAATGAACACATTGGTTTTAGATATTATATACCTAGGTTAATCTATACCAAACAGTTGTTGAAATTCTGGTCTCTGTTAGAAGTCCCTAAAGGGGAAGGGCTTTCTATGTAAAGTTCTATCTGTTATACTGTGAAATGTTTGCATCTATAAAACCTTCATTGAATAAGTGAAGTGTTTTGACATTTATTTTAACTGGAAACATAATTTTATAAGGCATAGTACTCTGGGTTTCTAACAGTTGTTGTACTTAATACAACCTGTAATTTTTCTCTACTTATAATTTACACAGCTGTAATTTTGGTTATAATGTTAAGTGCGCTGAGAGTGCGGCTTATGGTTCTGTGATCATCTCAGAGTGAGCCATTTGCTCAGGTGTTACTATAGAACACATGACAGGTTGAAACTTTGTAAAAGTAAAGGGGGCACTTATCCCATTAAATTTCCAGGATGTTCAATGCTTTGGATTCTAATTCTCCATTGTATCTAAAAATTAATACCGACTGCACTTTGTGGTGATTAGAATCCTTAGCTCCACATCTAGGGAGAAAGTCCCCAGGAACACTTGTGAAGCATTGTCTAGAGTAAGATGAGTCTCTGAGTTTGTCTATGAGGCATTGTCTTTCATGAAATGAATTAATATGGAAGACCCAACTCCACGGTGGGTGGAAACATTCTCTGAGCAGTGGATTCTGGACTGTGTGAAACAGAGAGGGCAAGCTGAACACAAACATACATGCAATGATTCTGTGCTAGCTCCACAGCAGACATGTGATGCGGTTGACCAGCTCTCTCCAGCTTCCACAGGTGCGACTTCCCTGCCGTGGTGGACTATAACTGGGACTGTGAGCCAAATAAACTCTTTCTCCCTTAATTTTACTTTGTCATAGTATTTTACCATAGCAACCAGACAACGACTAACATCTTGAAATACCAATTCATATTCAGTATAAGTTAACTGGGCTTTTCTAGGTCATTTGTCCCTCTCCACTAAATCTACATGTATCGTTGTGGCACTAAACAGTAGATGGACGCATACATTGACATTTTACATATTTACCTAAGAACATTAAATATTAGAACACATAGAGATGCATCTAAAATCATAAATGAAATCCTGATTATGCCAATTATTAATGATTTTCAACCATTGCTCTTGCAATATTTGACAGCTTAGGAAGCAAGAGCAGACATGTTCACGTATTTGTTTTGTTATCAATGCTTGCACAACAGAGCTGATATAAAAATGCTATTTATATAAATTATAGGCTTTTCAAATGATTGGGTTCCTATTAGTTTTACAATCTGTTTAAACAGTGATGACATCAGAATGTATATTAACTCAATTTTCATAAACAAGTTGAACTTTTTAGAGATTCCACACTGTCCTTGGATCCTTTCCAATTTTTGGATGCATGTTTTTGTCCTTTTTTTGGCAACACATATTTATCTCTAATACTGTAGCTTTTTTCCCTGGAAATGATATTGATATGTAATCACTTATTTTTTTTCAAGACAGGGTTTCTCTGTGTAGCCCTGGCTGTCCTGGAACTCACTGTGTAGACTAGGCTGGCCTCGAACTCAGAAATCCACCTGCCTCTACCTCCCAAGTGCTGGGATTCAAGGCATGCACCACCACTGCCCAGGTGTAATCACTTATTTTCATAAACTAAAATATTACAGCATGATGATGTGATTATGTTTGAAACACTGAAGGCAGTAACTTTATAATTTAGTTTGACTTCTGGAAGATTTTTTTTTTCAGATTGCTAATCAGCAGCAAAATATGTGCATATAATAGATTTTAAATGTAAGCATGTTTAACCAAATCTTGGATAAGCTTTACAAATTTGATAGTTTTCCATGAAAGCTGTGCTGGGTAGTTTTATGTCAACTTGACACAAACTAGAGTCATCTTTGAGGAGGGAGTCTCTATTGAGGAAATGCCTTCGTAAGACCAGGCTGTAGGCAAGCTTGTGGGACATTTTCTTAATTAGTGATTGATGTGAGAAGGACCAGCCATTGTGGAGGAGACCACCTTTGGGCTGGTAGTCCTGGATTCCGTAAGAAAGCAAACTGAGCGAGCCATGATGAGCAAGCCAGTAAACAGCATCCTTCCATGGCCTCTGCATCAGCTCCTGCCTCCAGGTTTCTGCCCTGCTTAGAGTTCTTGCTTTCACTGCTTTGGATGATGAACAGTGATGTGGAAGTGTAAGCCAAATAAACCCTTTCCTCCCCAATTTGTTTTAGGACATAGTGTTTCATCATAGCATTAGAAACCCTAAGTCAAATGCTTATTCCAAAATGTTTCATATGAACGATGTCGCTAAAAATAAGTTGTCATGATGCATTTGATACTGTCCATAGTTCTACCATAGCAGCGTAGCACATACAATTCCTTGCATGGCTTACATGAAACCATTTCTCTTTTCTCCTATTTATGCATTCAGATTCCTTTTAGGAGAAATCGTTGCTCTGTCTACTGCTTAAGTGTTGGAATTTGGGGGAAGCTGTCACTTGATATTTTCAACCTGACATCCCCACCCCGGATCCCCATAGCACCACCGGCTGCTTAATTGTAGTTTACCAGCGTGCAGCGAGTTGTCCTGAACTGAACTCACTGACGATAACAGCCATCCCTGTAGTTGTTCAAGTCAGCAAACTAGGAGTTATTTCTGATTCCTTCCCCCCTTATGCCACCCACACCTATTTAGTCATAAAAAAGTTCTGTCGATACTCCACTCTAAAAACGGATTCTTGCTCTCCACCTAGTTTTCAACCCGATGTGGGTCTTCTTGGTTTCCATGCTTCCTAGTTTGTCTTTGTTTATCTTTGTTCCTAGTTTGTCATCTAGTCATGTTCCATTCAAATCTCCTCTGCTTGTGGCTCTGAGATGAAGACCCGATTAGCATAACTGCCCCCCCTCCCCCAGCCATGTGATGTTGCTCTTACATAGAGGATTAAGATTTGTTCAAAGCCAATCCTTAACTCCCCCAACTAAAATACATTTAATTAAGGCTAGAGGCTATTGTGTGCATGTGTGTGTATGTGTTTAATAAATTCATGTTTCCCTTGCATCGTTGTTGCTTTGTAGTATGTCAACATGCTTTTTGGGGAGCTAGAGAAAACTGTGTGCTTGTCACATAGTTCTAAAGCAACACATTTTGCTAATACTCACAGACACTTATGAATAAATATCACTTACAAATAACTCACAGACACTTATGAATAAATATCACTTACAAATAACTGATTGTTGTCAGCTGAGGTCTTTTTTAAAGAAAGCTTCATCCTTATTTGTAAACACATGTGCGCTCTTTGCCCATGAGTGTGAGCACCCACAGAGGACGTAAGAGGGCATCAGCTACCCTGAAACTGGAGTCACAGGTAGTTGTGGAGCATCTGATGTGAATTTGTGAATCGAACCTGGGTCCTTTGCAAGTAATAAACACTCTTAAGGGCTGAGAGCCAGATCTCTATGTATTTTTTAATTTCCAGAGACCAGGTTTTGTTATATAGCCTAGGTATGCCTTGGACTTCCCTGTGTTGGGAATGACAGAGAAGAAAATACCTACTAAGGTCAATAAAATGAAGGTAGAGTCTTGACTAAGAGGAGGAAGCAGGTTCAATTCCACACTGGAACAACTGATAATGATGCTTCGGTCCGCTTTCTGCCAACTAAGAGAAGCTACAAAGTTCTAACTTTCAGAAAAGAAAATGGAGAACAAAATTTTAAGTAAAATTCTAACGTTAGAAGTTAGAAGTGGTGAACTCGAGAAATTTAAATGGCCAGATTCTTTGCACTGTGAAGGCTCATGTCTCAAGTGGATTTCTTAAAAGCTGACTCTGACAAAAAGCTCAGGGGATAACATTACGGCTCGACTCAGTGCAAGCCCTATGGTGCACTCGGATGAGCAGCTTAAGTTTGCAGCGCAATCTGATCAGAAGAGTGAATTATGAATTCTGAAAGGTGAGCTGTGAGCGCATCTCTTCATCTTTCTTGATTCTCTTCTTTTGCTAACACCTCTGGTAGGAGGTTAGGAATTACATGCCGGAAAATTCCCCCCAGGTGGAATTTACTGGTTTACACTAAAAAAAAGAAAAAAAAAAAAAAAAGAGTGAAGCTCCTCTCTCCTCTTGTGTTTTTTAATATCAACCTGACACCACTTCAGGTGTCCAAATTTAAGAAATACAAATAAAAAAAAAAAACAATATTTGCCATAGCAAAGAGACTCAAAAGTAACCCAACCTTAACTCAAACGAGTGATTTGTATATATGTGTATCTTTATGTACATATGTATGTAAGTGTGGATTTATGTTTACTTACACGTATTCAAGATGCATGCTGCTTGGCTTCCTGTCTCAGGTAGGTTCTTGGACAAGTCAATTAATCTGTCTGCACCTCAGTTTTCTTAGCTTCAAAATAGGGTTAATAATAGTACCTGTTCCAAAGGCTGTTTAGGATCCAGTACACCACAAGGTCTACTTAGGAGTATGTCTAGCATACTAGGGGCTCTGCATGTTATAAGCAGCTACAGTAGACTCTGCCAGCTTCATGCCATGCGTGAGTATAGTGTCTTAATAGTCACTTCTCACAGAGGATTGATGAGCAGATGATAATTTGATGTTGACAACCCTTAAAATACCTCTGTGAGTCAGCTATTGTGAAACACACCTTTAGTCCCAGGATCAAGAGGCTGAAGGTCAAGAATTTGAGGTCGGTCTGCTGGAATACAGAGGGAGTTTCAGCCAGCCTGAGCTATATAGCAAGGCCCTATCTAAAAACAAACAAGCAAAAAAAAAAAAAAAACTTAGAAAAAAAAAGGAAATCAACATTGGTAGTAAAAGAATACTATTATGATTTTTGTTACTAAAAATCAAAGTACAAATGGGTGCAGCCACCTTCACTTAATTTTCCTAAATTAAAAAAATATTTTTAATTTAAATAGAACTATAACCACCTTGATTTGAAATCTGAAATACTCAAAACACTTGAGAAAACTTAGGAATGCCCTTCAAGTTATAGGCACAGAAAAGAAATTTTTGAACAGGACCCAGCGATACTAGAAGCAGTTCATAGGATCTGGCAAGGTGCCTCAATGGGTAGTGCTCTCATCACACAACCTTGATTAAATTAAATCCCAGGGACCCATGGCATGATTGCATGAACCTGCGTGCAACACAGTGGCAGCTTTTTCTTTTCCTGGCAGGGAATTGATATCTAAAATATATAAAAACTCTTATGATCAAAAACTACCAATCAATAGATAGGCTAACGAAATAATAATTCTCAACGTAAGAACGGAAATTGACAAAGTAGCTTAAAAAGTACCTGCTAGCTTTAGTCACTGGGGGAAGTATGAAGTAAAACCGTTTTGAGAGTCTGTCTCATCCCTATCAGAATAGCTAAGATGAAGGAAAATGGATGGTAGCAAACAGTAGCAAGGGCGTGGACTTTGAGGGATCTCTCTTTGCTGGTGATGGGAACGTGAACTAGTATAGCCAGATGGAAACCACCGTAGGGATTTCTCAATAAACTAAATATGAGGCTACCATACGACTCAGCTATCCCCTCCCTTGATATATTCCCAAAGGACTCTATATGCTACCGTAGGGATAAGGACACTTGAAGATCTATTTTTACTACTTCAGCATTCACAATAGCAGGCATATGGCTGTCTGTCAACAGCCTAGATGGCTATCAACAGACAGACGGATAGTGAAAAATGTGTAGCCTATAAACACAACGGGATTGTACTCAGCAGCAAAGAAAAAAATGAATCATTGGCAGAAAAAAAATGGATGGGTCTGGAAAGAATTAAGGTGCGACGGTTAATATTATCCACTTGACAGAATCTAGAATGAGGCGGGAGACAAGCCTGGGAGTGTGCCTTGTGAAGAAGCATCTGGATTAGGTTAACTGAGATGGATCCACCTCAGGTGTGCAGCACCAGTAGCTGGACTGGGGTGCATGAAATGGAGAGAGCAGGCTGAACACTTGCGTTCATCCCCCTCTGCCTTCTAACCCTGGAACCAATACAGTGAGGTGACTCGGACGCAGGAAGGCAAAAATTGTACATTCTCTCTCATACACAGATTCTAACTTTTAATGTTAGTGGATGAAAGTATGGAAGTTGGAGAGGGCTATAGGCTATGGGACAAAGTAGCAGGCCATGGGAGGGGAAGAAGAGGTGCCCAGGAAGTAAGAGGTGGGTAGGGCAAGAGGACCTGGACTCTGACGTGAGAGCAGAATGAGAGCTAGTGCGGTGCTGGCAGAAGGATATGGGGAAGGGCAGTGGAGGTGGAGAATGGGAGTAAGAGAAAAAGTACAATAGCAAATCTTGCTTGAAGATGTATAATGCTATGCTAATTGGGATAGATTTAAAAAGGGTTGTGCTTCATAAAGGTGAGAAGACCTACAGTGATGGAAATTGTCTGTAAATGTAGCCAAGTCCTACAATTTGATGCCTTTGAACCCTGGGATCTATCTTCAAATAAAATACTTTGAACACCTCATAGTAAAAGCCCTATGCAAATAGGACTCAGTTTCAAAAGTAGCTAAAATATCAGGAGGGCTCTAGGCATACATCTGTAAAAAAGAAATGTTCTCTAAAATTCAAAACAGGCTTTCTTTTTCTTTTTTATCAAAACTCTCAATGAAAATGTGAGTTTAAGGACCTCTGGGAGAGACAGCTGTAGCTTTTGTTGCTTTGTTTACAGATAGAAATGCTGTAGAATAATTCAGGTTAGAAAATGGAGGTGCTTTTGCTCCAAGGAATTTCAAAGCCAGTCACTCTGAATCATTTAGAATTCTGCTGCAGGCTAAAAGTTAAATTGAAAATGTCATTCTTTAATGCCAAAGTCTTAGTTGTCGTAATAAACAGCTAAACGCTTATATGATAGTGTACTCTGTTTGTGTGCTCTGGTGGGTGAGCTAATTGAACTGAGAATCACAAAAAGAGAGAGAGGGAGAGAGAGAGGGAGAGAGAGAGGGAGAGAGAGAAAGAAAGAGAGAGAAAGAAAGAGAGAGAGAGGAAAAAAAGAGCCAAGTCTCATTTGCTGTTTTTCTTTTTTTCATCCAAGACTTTCCATTCATGGCTTCTGTTATGTCCTGTATGATATAATGAAATTAGAGGTCTTAAACATGATGATATAAAATTTGAACAATATTCTACTCCTTCCCTTTTCATTTTAATATGTTAAAGTATACGTATTTATAAATATCAATAGCCACTCTTTGGTGCTTAATAGCTCACAGTCTATAAGACATAAATAAAAGGAAACCTCTACATGTTTTTCATAGTGTGCTCACATTAACTACAGCAAAGGACCCACAAATTAGACACATCCCTCCTCTCCTTGTTTGAAATTTCATGAACAAGTCTATCACATATGACTCTATTAAATGTTGACTTGAGCTTTGAAGAAAGTAGGAAATTTTCTCCTTGGTATCTAAGAATAGTTCCTAGGCGACAACTGTCTTGATGTTGGTCATTCATATCATTCATAAAATAATAAATAAAAACAACAGCAAAAAGCAATGTAGCCCAGGGTGTAACACCAGTTCTAGGGTTTGAGTAATGTGATTTAAGCCTTGGCTGGTGGCCACTTCCTGGCTGCATGGGCGTGGTCAGGCAGTGTATCCTTAGTAGGCAACAGTTTCTTTTTATTTTATAAAATAGAGACACGCCTCTAGGGAAAAACGATGAGATTTGCAGGAGAAAAACACAGCTTGTTCCATGTTTGTGGAGCACTTAAGTAGATCATACATTCCCCTCAAGAAAATTACATAACCTACAGGTTTTATTACAAATTGGAATCATAGAATTTCTCCATTACTTAGCAATTGCCACCGCCAGTTAACAATGACAGGGAAACGCCATTGTGACACAGAGATGAGCGTAAACAAGCATAAAGTGACCTTGCCCCATGGTTCTGTGATCTTGTAACATTGTAGTAGAATTATCAGAATAGTGGTTCCTGTACCTGTCTTAGCTCCCTTTCTCCCTCCCTGCCTCCCTCCATCCCTCCCTCCCTCCCTGCCTCTCTCCTTCCCTTTCTCCCTCCCTCCCTCCCTGCCTCCCTCCCTCTCTCCCTCCCTCCCTCCCTCCCTGCTACTTCTCCCTCCACTTATTCATTTCCTTCCTTCCATAATGTTACAGGAACTCATTAATTTATACTTTTAAAGCTCAATTGTAGTCCATCCAGGGATTTCCCTTCTTTTAATGTAATTACTTGTGACGGGTAGATCAGAAGGACCCCAAAACATGCAACTTACTTCCTTAGCTCTGCTTCCATTTTCTCTTCGAAGGCCTTAATTGTTTTCTAAATAGCTTCTAAGTATTCAGGGAAGATACACTTTCACAAGTACAAGAGGCTTGTTTTATTATCTCTGACTTATTTCTTGTGCTGGCAAATCGTGTCTCATTGTGTATGCCGCTTGCTTTAAACAACCCCATCTCGTCATGGGAGTGTCTGCATAATTTCACAGACTTCTTGCTCCCCAGATGCCATGTTACTTCCCAGAATTTCTTTTAAAGTAAAGATTGACTAGTAGATCTCAACTAGTAGCCAAGTTGAGAAATGTTTTTGAAAAAGAAGCTGTACAAGCTACAAGGGACACTTAGTTCCATATATACATATATATTTTCACGTTTCCTTGTCAATCAGTATCGCTGCCTCGGAGACCAAGTTAAATTTCTCTGCTTGTTAACAGTACACTTAAGCGACAAAACAACAGCTCGACAAGAACAAACATAATGGAAGAAATGAGATTTAATAGGTTGGCTGGGGATGTAGCACTGTTGGCAGAGTGCTTGACAAGCATCTGTGAAGCTAATGGTGGATGCCAGCATCATGTAAAATCAGGCACAATGCTGCACTCTAGTACTCCAGCGGTGGAGACAGCAGGACCAGAACCTCAAGGTCATCGTGACACCCTCATTCATAAAAAATTGGAAGACTATAAAGTGAGAGGGAAACTCTGGTAAGAAAACTCATTTCCATATGAAGTTTTCTGATACACTGCAGATGGAGAGCTGTTAAATCCTGCCTGTGGGAGCGCTCAGCACTTGAACTTTGGACAGCACCCTCTGAACTGCTTTCTCTTTTGTGAAATGCAGGTGGGGATCTGACTCTGTGAACTGTACAAACATGAAGGGGGCCTCACCTTTACAACAGACATTTGTTTCAGCCCGTCTTCAGGAGCAAAAAAGCAAATGACCATTGTGGATTTTAAGACTCGAAAGAAAACCATGTAGTCTTTGCACGTGGCCCTAATGGATGTATTCTAGGTCCTGTACAAACAGAAGGACCCATGGATGGTTTTGTGAAAATATTCCTGAAGAGAGCAAACTCACTCTTATTGACAGAAGTGTCTGCCTTTGGTATTTCCTAAGTGAGTCATTAAAATAACCCGGGAACTGATGGTTTTCGCATTAATGTCATTTGAATGTCAGATAGAACCTTTTCAGTAACTTCCACAGGAG
>JADRCD010209300.1:0-11815 GCA_019843815.1 Montemys delectorum | reverse complement strand
ATTTCCTTCAGTCCTTGCTTTAACTTCTCCATTGTGGTCCCTGATGTTTGGCTTCATGCATCCACATCTGTATTAGTCAGGCTCTGGCAGAGCCTCTCAGGAGACAACTATATCAGACTCCTGTCAGTTGTGCTTCTTGGCATCAGGATTATTGTCTGGGCATGATGTCTGCAGATGAGATGGTTCCACAGGTGAGTCTGTCTCTGATAGGTGGGCCTTTCCTTCATTTTCTGCTCCACTCTTTGCTCCTGCATTTCCTTTTGACCAAATAAATTCTGGATTAGTATTTTTGAGGTGAGTGAGTGGCCCCATGCCTCAACCAGATACCCTTCCTATCCACTAGATGTGGTTTCTACAGGTTCTATCTTCCGTTTGTTGGGTATTTCAACTAATGTCCTCTCTGTTGGGTTCTGGAAACCTCTTGGGTTTCTGGCATCTGGAACTTTCTAGTGGCTACCTAGTTTCCCCTCTGCCCATTGCTTACTCACCTCCTTTCAAATTCCTGACCCTCTGTACTTATCCACGAATCTTCCCCTGTCTGTACTATCTGCTCCCCCTTTTCCCTTATCCTCCACTCTCCGAGTCTCAGAGCCTTCTCCACCCTCTGCTTTTCTGAGATTATTTTCTTCCCCCTTCTGAGTAGGACTGTAGCATCCACACTTTGGTGTGATCTTCTTCCTTCTTGGAGTTCATATGGTTTGTGAGTCCTATTGTGGATATTCCAAGCTTCTTTTTGGTTAGTATCAATTTATCAGTTAGTACATAATATGTGTGAGTTTTTTTGTTAATGGGTTACCTCACTCAGGATGATATTTTTAAGTTCCATTCATTTGCTTGCAAAACTCATAATGTCATTGGTTTTAATAGCTGAATAGTACTCCATTGTGTAAATGTACCACATTTTCTATATCCATTGCTCTGTTGAGGGACATCTGGGGACATCTGGGTTGTCTCCAGCTTCTTGCTAATATAAATAAATCTGCTGTGACCATAGTAGAGCATGTGTCCTTGTTAAAAGTTTAGAATACCTATGATACAACTCACAGACCATAAGAAGCTCAAGAAGAAGGAAGTAAATGTGTGGATGATTCAGTCCTACTTAGAAAGGGGAATTAAATAATTATAGGAGGTAGAGGGAGGGAGGGAGGGACTTGGGAATGAGAAAGGAGTGTGAGGTAAAAAGGGGGGCAGGATCAAGTGTGAGAGGAGACAGGAGATAGGGGAGAAGAACAGAGGATCAGGAAAATGAACTGTCCTGTGTAGCAGTGGTGGTGAGGAACTAGTGGTAGCCACTAGAAAGTCCCAGGTGCTAAGAAAGCAAGAGGCTTCCAGGACCTAACAGGAATCACATTAGCTGAAATACCCAACAATGGGAAGAGACATCCTATAGAGACCATATCTAGAGGTTAGGCACAGCTCGGGTTGAGGGCTGGGGCCACTAACCCATCTCAAAAATCTTTATCCAGAATTGCTCCTGTCTAAAGGAAATACAGGGACAAAGAGTGGAACAGAGACAAAAAAAGGCCATCTAGTGACTGCCCCAACCTAGGGATCCATCCCATCTGCAGACACCAAACCCAAACAATATTACTGATGCCAAGAAGTGCTTCCTGACCAGAGCCTGGTATAGCTGTCTCCTGAGAGGATCTGCCAGAGTCTGACCAATAACAGTGGAGATGCTTGCAGCCAACCATCAGACTCAGCATGGGAACCTTAATGGAGGAGTTAGGGGAAGGACTGAAGGAGCCTAAGGGGTTTGCAAGCCCATAGGAAGAACAACAACATCAACCAACCAGACCCCCAGAGCACTCGGGGACTAAACCACCAAACAAAGGGTACACATGGAGGGGCCCATGGCTCCAGCTGCATATGTAGCTGAGGATTGACTTACTTGGCATCAATGGGAGGGGAAGTCCTTGGTCTTGTGGAGGCTCAAATGACCCAGCATAGGGGAATCCTAGGGTGGTGAGACTGGGGTGGGGTGGGGGGTATGATGGGAGGTTACGGAAGAGAAACTGTAAGGGGGATAACATTTGAAATGTAAATAAATAAAATAACCAATAAAATTTTTTTAAAAAAACCTAAAATCAGATACTAATTAAATGAATTGAATTTTTTCTTTTAGACTCTGTATACAATTAAATAGCCACAAACCACAGAAAATAAGTATCATGCTAAAACTTCTGAATGTAGCAAATATTTGCAGACAACAAAAGAAAAAATGAAAAATCAAATAACATGAAAGTTCAAGTTTTTATAATAAAGTCTATTGACAGTCATAAAAGGAAACCTACATAATTGGAAAATGTTTGCATATCTGATGAAGCATTAAAATTCAGCATAAGTAATAACCTATGATGGATCATTAACAGAATGCAACAAAAATTGATTTTAAACATGATAAAATCTCTTAGCAGACATTTCCTCAAGAGAAATATTCTATCAGGCAAAAAAAAAATAATAATCTAGAAAAATACAATCAGTATCAATACTTACTAGAGAAATAAAAATAGAATCTCTATGGAGATAGTTACCTGAAATACAAGCAAATGATTACGTGTACACACACATACACACACACACACACACACACACACACCTTTGTAAATGTATCAAACAATTGGAAATTTCTCTCATTACATCCAAAAAGGAAAAACAAAATCTACCATTTTCTACAAAAGAAAAAGAAGATATAGATATTCAATAATTTCACTTCTGCGTATCATTTCAAAGATTCAAAGGCCGAAATTTTTATACTAGTGTTTGTAGAAGTGTCAATAAAAGTTGTTAATAATCTATGGTATCCTTCTTGCTAAATTTATTAGCAAAATACTGAATTTTGATTAGTAGAGGCGGAGAGGAGGGTTGATAAAGGAACTGCCACTAACTAGATAGAGAGCTTCAGTTAGTAAATGCAAATAAGCTTTAAAGATCATGGTGATAAATGCTAGGTAAGGGAATGTGTGGTATTTAGTTTCATATTACCTTTTAATTTAAATATTTAAAGAAGTTAAAAATGTAGTAATGCTGGAGAGGCAAAGACATTTCAAATGGAGTTAATAACTTAAAAGTGTGAATTTACCCATTTACTTAAATCTCTTCATTTCTACTTTTTATATGAATAAATTAAAGTTTTCTTAACTTTAAGTTGTTATAAAGTTTTTGTAAGTTCTTTTTGAAATAATGTATGTAATATATCCATACCACCTATTATGGGATGACATATTCAATAGCTGCAATTCAACATAATTCTCTGTGCTGAATGACTTATTTTGGGAACGGGAACCTGTACTACAGATTAAAAAAAAAATAGATAAGAAGCTATTTACCTTCTAGGTATGACTTATTTTATAATGCATTAATAATTAAGTAGAATACTTGCAGCATCTGGATATATATAGTCAATGAATACTGACAATTATTGAGAGTTTTATTGTAAATGGTTCAAAATTGCTTCAAGTATTTGTTTGCATTATTTATCCCTAGTGATGTGAAAAGAATTATGAAGGTGAGAGCGTAGAGTTTATAGTACATACTCACTCACTGCTTGTAATCTGAGAGACATAGCAAGGGACAGTGAAGTTTAGATTTACAGATCTGCCCTCTTTCACATCTATTGCAGCCTGATTAAAAGGGGTTACCTAGGGCTTATAGGTCACAGCTAAACACCACTTACCAATCAGCAGTAGACACAGTTTTTGTCTCACGGGAAATAATTCTTCAGCTTTCACGAAATTAGAAAATAAAATAACATGGTTTGAAGTGGCTACATACCTGTACTCTGCAGGAAGCTGCAAACACCTGTTGTCCACTTCTTTACTTGGCGTTTGTTGCCTTACTTGTTCAAGTCTTCCAATGATGGCAAGAAGAACTCATTTCCAGAAAGAAGAAATAGGTGTAAAGGACTTCAGACATTGTTTGGGAGTGTGTGTATGTGTGTGTGTGTGTGTGTGTGTGTGTGTGTGTGTGTGTGTGTGTGTTTATTATTTTGGCAATTATTGTGATCCATATGATTGTATCACCTTTTACTACTGTGTGTTTTTTATGCATCTCTTATACAATACATCCTGACCACTGTTTCATCTCCATCCACTTCTAGCACCTAGTTCCCCTATATCTACCTACTCCCTACCTTTTCTTTTCAGAAAAGAGCAGCCTTCCCAGAAATATGAACTGAACATAGCATAAGAATTTACACTAAAATTAGGCACAAACCTTCTTCATAACAAGGCTGGTCAAGGCAACCCAGTAGTAGAAAAAGGTTCTAGGAGCAGGCAAAAGAGTCACAGTTGTTCCCATTCCCACTGTTGGGAGTCCCACAGAATACCAAGCTACACAATTTCAACATATATGCCAAGGATCTAGCACAAACCCATGCAGGCTCTGCTCCTCTCACTGCTAAGAGTTCCACAAGACCACCAAGTTATACAACTCTAAACTATATGCCGAGGACCTAGTACAGACTCATGAATGAATGACTTTGACTGCTTCTTCAGTCTCTGTTGAGCCCCTATGAACCCTGCTTAGTTGATTGTGCAGGTTGTGTTCTTCGATGTCCTATACCCATCTGATTCCTACAATCCTTCTTCCTTGTCTTCATTGGAGTTCTCTTGACCCCACCTGATGTTTGGCTATTGGTCTCTGCATCTGCTCTCATTAGTTGCTGGATGAAGCCTCTATAATGATGGTTGGACTAGGCAGCAATCTGTTCTGCATTGTTTGGCCTGCAATTGATTGATAGTATCATCTTAAGCAATGGCTGGACACAGACAATTTAACATTTCTGGTGCTGGGATCAGGCTATTAAATCTAAGGCATATACTACTTAACAAAGTACAAAAATGCAACTGAGATGTGCTGTAACAGTTTAATTTTGCTATACCATGGTTTTCAATGGATATGGAGCTACATGATGTGTTTGTTCAATGAGTACAAACAGCTTACAAACAGAAGCTTTGGGTTAATTTGAAATTGCAAAGAATATACTCCAAGTACTTGGGAGACAGAGACAGGCAAATTTCTGAGTTTGAGGCCAGCCTGGTCTACAGAGTGAGTTCCAGGACAGCCAGGGCTACACAGAGAAACCCTGTTTTGAAAAACCAAAAGATCCAATAAAACAAAAAGCAAAAGTAAACAAACAAAAAACTCCAAAGAAATGTCAGAGTCAATTTCTAGCGGCCCAGATAGAAGGAATGAGAACACAAAATTACATTGAGGTCTGGCCCTAAATAGGAATTCAGACAAACAAAGCAAGCCTTTAGTTAAACCTGGAATTTTTTTTTTTTTTAAGTTTATGTCTCCTAGCATCAAAGTCAGGGACAATGGCACAAGTACAAATGTTCTACTTGGAAGTGGGCAAGAGTATGAGAGTGAATAGTTTGAGTCCTGTACTCTGTTTGAAAGACAGTTCTTCAGTTAAGGACAAGGACTGTTAATCATTAATTGCTTGATTTTAAACTGTTGCCTTCTGGGACTTCTTCTAATAAAAGATTTCTCAAAAAAAAAAAAAGAGAATTGTTTTGGCTACAACAATGTCAACAGGCCAGGCACCTCTGCTCCCCCCAGGAGCTCCCGGGGACTGGACCACCAGCGAAGGAGTACACATGAAAGGACCCATGGCTCCAGCTACCTATGTGGGAGAGGATGGCCTTGTAGATATTAGTAGGAGGAGAAGCCCTTGGGCCTGAGAGTGTTTGATACTCCAGTGTAGGGAGAGAAGGCTGGAGTGTGGGTGAGTAGGGGAGCACACTCATAGAGGTAAGGGGATGGGGGATGTGATTCGGGGAAGAGTAGACCTGGAAAGGGAAAAACACTTGAAATGTAGATAAAGAAAATATCTAATAATTTAAAAAAAGAGAATTGTTTTGGCTATTCTGGTCTTGTTTTTGTTTTTGTTTTTTGCCTTTCTAGATGAATTTGAGAATTGGTCTTTTCATGTCTTTAAGAATTGTGTTGTAATTTTGATGGGGATTGCATTGAATCTGTAGATTGCCTTTGGAAGGATGGCTATTTTTACTATAATAATTTTGCCAATCTATGAGGATGGGAGATCTCTCCATTTTCTTAGATCTTCTTCTATTTCTTTCTTGAGAGACTTGAAGTTATTGTTGTACAGGTCTTTCACTTGTTTGGTTAGAGTTATCCCAAGATATTTTATATTATTTGTGGCTATTGTGAAGGGAGTTATTTCCCTAATTTCTTTCTCAGCTTGTTTATCATTTGTATAAAGGAAGGTTATTGATTTGATTTTTGATTTGAAGGTTACAGAGTTAATTTTATATCTGGCCACTTTGCTGAAGTTGTTTATCATCTGGAGAAGTTCTCTGGTAGAATTTTGGAGTCTCATGTATACTATCATTTCCTCTGCAAATAGTGATACCTTTATTTCTTCTTTGCCAATTTGTATCCCTTTGATGTCTTTTTGTTGTCTTATTGTTCTAGCTAATAGTTCAAATACTATATTAAATAGATATGGGGAGAGTGGGCATTCTTGTCTTGTCCCCGATTTTAGTGGGATTGCTTCAAGTATGTTTCCATTTAATTTGATATTGGCTGTTGGTTTGCAGTAAATTGCTTTTCTTATGTTTAGGTATGGACCTTGAATTTCTGATTTCTGTAATACTTTTAACATGAGGGGTATTGTATTTTGTCAATTTTTTTTTTCTGCTTCTAAAGAGATCATGTGATTAGGATGCCTCAGTGCCACTTGGGAGAGAGAAGAAAGAAATCACAAGTGAGGAGGGAAGAAGGGTTCTGGGAGGGAAAGTGAACAGGGATAAGGGGAGAGGGGAACCTGATCTGGTATTGGGTGAGGGAAAAGGACTAAAGCAAGGTGGGGATCAGAAAAAAATGGAACAGGCAACCTCAGGAAATAGAAGGTTGGGGGGACCCTGCAGAATGTACCAGAGACCTGGGAGGTGAGAGACTCTCAGGACTGAAAGGGAGGGACCTTAGAAAAAATGCTGGACAGTAGAGAGAGGGAACTATAGAGCTCACCTCCCGCAGGAAGACAGGGCTTCAAATGAAGGAGGGGATTGCCAACCCACAGTCAAAACTCTAACCCATAATTGTTCCTGTTTGAAAGAACTACAGGGATTGAAATGGAGAGCAGTCTGAGAAAAAGAATGTCCAGTGACAGGCCCAAAGTGGGATCCAGCTCAAAGGGGCCCAAGGCCTGACACTATTACTGAGGCTAGGGAGCACTCTCAAAAATGTCCCTAGCATGACAGCACTCTGGAAGACCCAACAAGCAGCTGAAAGAGTCAGATGCAGATATTTGCACCCAACCTATGGACAGAAGCTGCTGACCCGTGTGGTTGAATTAAGGAAAGGTTGAAAGAAGCTGAAGAGCAGGGTGACCCTGTAGGAAGAACAGCAGTCTTTTTTTCTTTTTTCTTTTTTTTCCTGAGACAACAGCTATCTTAATTATACTGAGCCCCGAGATCTTTCAAACACTGGACCACCAACCACGCAGCATACACCAGCTAATATGGGGCCCCCAACACACATACAGTGGAGGACTGCTGGGTCTGTGTTCATTCAGAGATGATGCACCTAACCCTCAAGAGACTGGAGGTCCCAGGGAGTTTAGAGGTCAGGTAAGGTTGGGGATGGGGACATCCTCCTGGATACATGGAGATAGGGAGGATGCATTGGATGTAGAACATTCAGAGGGTGGACGGGGTAGGGGGATTAAATCTGGAGTGTAAAGTAATTAATTAATTAATTAATTAATTAAAAAAGAACAAGAAAATATATCTTATAATCCATCTAAGTACAATAGCTACAACCTAGATGTCTCTCAACAGAGGAATGGATACAGAAAATGCTGTACATTTACACAATGGAGTACTACTCAGCTATTATAAACAATGACTTCATGAAATTCTTAGGCAAATGGATGGAACTAGAAAAAAAAGGGGTGGGGGCAAAAACTGGTCTTGTAGAGAACCAGAGTTCAGTTTCCAGCACACACGTAGTGTGTTTATCAACTTTAGATGGTCTGACTCACCTGGCTCCCATGTCATCTCTATATATACATATCATTCTTGTCCTACACACACATCCTCATAGATTAAACTCAGCATGTATTATAAAAGTTTGTAGAATTTTTGTCTAATCTTGTAACTTGTTATGCCAGGTTTAGGTAATATCCCTAGAAGGATCTGCTCTTTTCTGAAGTGAAACAAAACAGAAGTAGATCCTGAGGGAGAATGGAAGTGAGGGTGGAGACTGGGAAGAGAAGAAGGAGGGGAAACTGTGCTTGGGATGAAATATACGAGAGAAGAATATATTAAGAGAAAGAAAAACTACTCTTTTTCCTTTGGTTATCATATCTGACTTTGCATAACTAATTATGCAGTACAGTATGATAGCCTTCATTGTCACATGACCTGTAAATTACATCTCAAGTACTATTTTTCCTCACTACTCTTTTCAAATATTTTATTTCTTTAACTTAGATCTATATTGATTAGTAGTGAAGTTATACTCTGTTTAATTACTATGACAGGTTGTAAAACTTCAAATCAAATATCCAAAAGTTTATGGTCCCCCCAAAGCAACTTTTGTTCCCATAGGGATATCCCCTACAATGAAAATACTTTCAAAGTTAGATAATATATTACTAGTATGACTCTATGAATATTTAAGAATTAAATTTCAAGGAAAAAATAAAAGATGAGAATTTCAATGACTTCAAGAGATAGCTAAAAGTACTAGAAAAACAGTATTAGAGATGTAACTTGGTGCCATATCTGGCTACGGTGATTTTAAAACAGGTCAGAAATAGAATGACCAGAGTTCAGGAGAACAAAGATTTCCTGCTTCAACTGTTTTTTTTGTTCTTGTTTTTTTGTTTTGTTGTTGTTGTGTTTGTTTGTTTGTTTGTTTTTGAGGATAGGGAAAAGCTAATTTTTCTAGTGGTAAAATTGCGGAGCTAGCTGTTTTCCTTAGAAAAGTAGTTTTTGATATGACAGGGTCTATAGTCTTTTTATTTGTTTATTTATTTACTTATTTTTCACTCACACTGTATCTACGATGATGGTCAGCTGCTTTTATTATTGGTTACCCAAGTAGTCAGCTTCTCAGAACTAAGTTTAGGGCTTTGGCTTTGAGAGTGGGGTTCTTCTAATGACTTCATGGAAAGGAACATACTTGAAACCATTTGTTGTGTTAGCTTTTCCAGAAAATGTTCACAAATATTTTCTCTTACAGAATAGACCACAGGTAGTGAAGAAAGGATTGAATCAAGCTCCATTTTGGGTAACCAGACTTTATTAGCTTATGTCCGCTAGTTATCACTGAGAGGATTCTTAATGGAGCAGGGGCATCTCACTGCTGCATCTGGCTGAACAACCTAGCCTGGTCTGAGTGATATGAGAGGATCCACAAAACGTGCAATCGTGGTGAATTTTCTATGGTTTGGGAGCATCTTAACAGGTATGAAAGTCTCAATGCCCCAGCAATTGTTTCCTTCCAGTGTGTGTGTTAAGGGGATGTCGTAAATCTTGTTTATTTCAGGAACTTCCTCACTTTTCTGTGCTTCTTTCTTCCCACGAGGAATTGGTTGAAAATGTAAAGAAAATCTACAAAATTCTATTTATATTTATCAGTATTAAGTGTATGGTCAGTTAAATGATGTTTTAGAACTTTCCTTGATAAATCTTTATGTAATAAAGTTTCAATGTTCAATTATACACATTACAGACATTGATATTAACTACTTTAGCTCTTTTTTATTTACTAATATTTTCTTGCTATAATTATTATTTTGAAAATCTTTGTGCTGAAATAATCCTAGAAGACTCTTTTTCTGCATAAAGAATAGAGGTCAAAGATAAAAATAGCTCTTGGGAATTGAAGACAAAATCTAAAATCACTAACCCTAGTTTTGTTCTTGGAACTAAAATGTAATATGAAACATGTTGAACTTGGAATTAGGTATGTGACTCAAGTCATGCCTTGGCAATGCTAAGGTTTTTGTCTTAATATATTGCATGTGCTTATAAATTTAGAATTAATATGAGTAACAATATTAAAGGTACTGAATTATGTGCTTATCAAGTACATAAATATACTGAGTGTCAAAATTATATATTAGTTATTTACAGTACAAAATTAAATTGAAATGAAATCTTGAGAGTTCAGACTCATACTTCTGAGGCTTCTCAGAGGTGCCTATGCCAAACAAGGGTGACATAATTGTTCATGGATTTACATTTGTATGTTTAGGATTGGGAATCATATTGTATAGTTTCAATCTCAACACTTAGAAAGCAGAGGCATACAGATTGAGGGGATTTGAATATGAATGGTATCCATAGGATAATGTGTTTAAGTGCTTAGTTTTCAGGGAGTGGAACCATTTGAGAAGGATAAGGATATGTGGCCTTATTGGAGTGGACATGGTATTTTAGAGGAAGTGTGTCACTGGAGGTGGGATTTGAGGTTTCAAAAGACCAAGCCAAGCCCAGTGGACCTCTCCTCCTACTCTTTATGCATCTGGATATAGAACTCTCTAGCACAATGTCTGAATATATGTTTCCATGTTCCCTGCCATAATGAAGATGGACTAAACATCTGAAACTGTTATCAAGCCATAATTAAATGTTTTCTTTTATATCCATTGACATGATCATATTGTTACATTATAGCAATAAAACGCTAACTAAGAATCTTTTTGAAGCCAGTCTGGTTTACATATAAAGTTCAATGCCAGCAATGGTTATATGATTAGAACCTATCTAAACATAATTAGATGTTTTATTTTTTTTACTGAAATTGACTTGTTTTTTTCATTTTAAAAATATGTTAATACATCATTTAGAATCCCATACATTACATTTGATAAATTTTATACTTTTTTTTTAATTAGGTATTTTCTTTATTTACATGTACATTTTCCCTTTCCCAGGTTCCCCTCCAAAACAAACAAACAAACAAACAAACAAACAAAAGCAAGAACAAACCCCTTTTGCCTCCCCCTTCCCCATGCCTGCCACCCCACCCTCTCCCACTTATTGGCCCTGGCATTCCCCTACACTGGGGCACAAAACCTTCACAAGGCCGAGGTCCTTTACTCCTATTGATGATCGAATTTGCAATCCTCTACTATATACCTGCTGCCAGTACATTCAATCCCACCCTGTATAGTCCTTGATTGGTGGTTGGGTCCCTGGGAGCTCTGAGGGTACTAGTTAGTAATTGTTGTTCGTCCTAAGGGGCTGCAAACCCTTCAGCTCCATAGAACCTTTCTCTAACTCCTTCATTGGGGACCGTGTACTCAGTTCAATGAATGGCTGTGAGCCTCTACATCTGTATTAGTCAGGTATTGTCAGAGCCTCTCAGGAGATAGCTATATGCTTGTCCTTCCTTCAGTCTCTGCTCCATAGTTAATCTCTGCCACTCCTTCTGTGGGTGTTTGATTCCCCTTTTTAAGAAGGAATGAAATGTCCACCTTTTAATCTTCCTTCTTCTAAAGTTTCTTGTGGTTTGTGGGTCGTTCTTCCTGTATTCCAAACTTCTGGGCTAATAACCACTTATCAAAGAATGTATACCATGTGTGATCTTTTGTGATTGGGTTACCTCACTCAGGATGATACTCTCCAGATCCATCCATTTCCCTAAGAATTTCATAAATTCATGTTTTTAATAGCTGAGTAGTACTCCATTGTGTAGATGTACCACACTTTCTGTATCCATTCCTCTGTTGAGGGACATCTGGGTTGTTTCCAGTTTCTGGCTATTATAAATAAGGCTGCTATGAACATGGTGGAGCATGTGTCCTTATTACATGATGGAGTGTCTTGTGGGT
>JADRCD010209294.1:18769-38499 GCA_019843815.1 Montemys delectorum | reverse complement strand
AGAGAAGAGAAGAGAAGAGAAGAGAAGAGAAGAGAAGAGAAGAGAAGAGAAGGAGTTTTACTTAACCGGAGCATAGTTTTCAAGCCTTGCCCAGTAAACAGAAATGGCTCCTTGCCTTAATAGAGCTGCAAACACAATCATGTCAATGGAACACTTGGGATGGAGCCCGCAGAGCTCATTATTTCACAATTATACCCAGATGTCAAACATCAGTGTTGGCATTTAAAGCCTGGGGTGCTAGAGGGTGTTTAAAACGCCTCGTGTCTGTCTTCTGTAAGAATTAAAGTGAAGAGAAGACAGCCCTGTCTAACACAGCATGTGTTTCTTCCTAACTAGCCATTGACAAGAAAGACTTATGCAGGTACTTACTATTTATAACCCATGGCCACATCCACAAAATACTTCCTCCTCTGTCGATAGACATTGTCCTTAAATCCCTTAAACAGAAAAGAGATTAAGTCATTTACCAAAGTGCCGAAAAATGAGCTGCAGAAGGCCTAAAAGGAAATCACTGTGGTGTTTATTGAGTGCTCAATTCAAATGTAAATCTTATCCCCAGATGACCGACTTTGACGACACAGGCAAAATTGGAATTGCGCTTACAGTAAAACCTCTTTCAATTTGGATCTACTGATTTGGGATGTGTGGGAATTCAGGCCAGCATTTACCTTTCCACTAGGCAAGTAGCATGGCTTGGTTAAGCAAATTAATATTTTGGACAGTATCTTTCAGTTTTCAAGTATCATTTACAAGTAATTGATCTTAAAAACAAGTTAACCGTAGCCTGTTCATTTAAGACAGGTCAGTTTAGCATGTTTAACCGAATTTCAATTGCTGTGCCTAAATAACTAATAAATATAATGTTTATTAAAGACTCAGTCACTCCGAGGAATTATCAGATCCCCAAATTAGCAGGGACTAAAGAGGTTTTGCTGTATTTTATGATCACACAGTGCAACCCTAGGGTGAACCCCGTGCACAAGGGCAGGCTTGCTCCGTTCATTGCACTGAGGGACTCTCAGTCTCACATGCCTCAGCCAACTGCAAGATTTTTATCTAAAATATAAAATAATAGTTTTTTAAAAATATTTTAATCTAACCTCATCCACTTGGGAAATTAAACACAGAGTCTGCCCCTTATCAGTAATGTGGACTTTTGAGAGGAATTCCTGGTCTACTAAACCGTCTCTCCTCATGGCCATATGCTTCTTACTTGCCTTTTCTTTCCATCCAAACATAACCAATGCTTGCTGGACTTGTTTCTTCGAGCTGTCAAGAGTCTAGGGGGAGCTGTGTCTGCTTCTTACGTGTATACACCTGTACTACCAGGAGTGACCGTGAAGCCACGGCTGCGAACCACGGAAGACAAGCAATCGTGTAGGCCTCGAGGACCATACAAATCGGTGGCAATTAAGAGGCGCCCACAGTGGCCTAGGCTACCAAAGCAGCAATACAAACACTCCTGCAAGGTGGGATGTTCAAAAGGAACTCAAACTCAGTAGAAAACAGCCCAGTTCTCTTGTCCAGCTGAAAGAGAATGAGGCTCAAAGCTAGGAACCTTCCTTCTTAAGGCTGTGTGCCGGACACAACAGAAGAATTACCTTTCTTCTTGGAATAGCAAAAGAGTTAGCAATGGAGGAGAGAGGAAAATCTCCTCAGATCACTATTAAGGCTGTAAAAGGGAGGTTATCCCACACACAGTGACCAGCACTCTTTTTTCCCCCTTGTGCTTACAATTCAGATTGTTTAAACTAAGGCTCTTAGGCAGGCTCCTAAAACCCTAAAATGTCTAGAGACAAAGCTTGTGACCATAATTACCACATTTACAAAGGGATCTTTGGCCTATATAAAAAGGTCTCTTGCTGGAGAGGAGCAGTAGCAGGCTCATGCTGGAAAGGGGGTTCTTCCACTCACTAGCAGACCGAGCTACCTGGGGTGGGAAAGCTGAAGAATTCCAAGCACGTCTTTATGACTGAAAATGAAAGCAGGCAGTGAGACCCAGGGAAAGAGCCCCGTGAAAAGCCCAGCACCTGTTCCCTGTTTCCTGCCAGGCCGGACGCCATGGTAACTGCATCATAACCTGCTGGACTTCCCGAAGAACCTCAAGGCCCTCTACAGCAAACACCTGCACCTTTTCCAGGGACGCAAGAGAGAGCTTTCCTCATCATGCCTCATTAGCTGAGAGTGGCAGTGATTACACAAATGTTGAGCATGGGGTGGGGGTGGGGGAGATCCAGAGCTTCCTGGATTCATCCACAGACTGGCAAAGTAAGAGAGACGTTTGCTAGCTACACCAGCCGTTCCAGACACAGCACAATTTTGGCAGTCCATTCTGAACTGAAGCCAGGGATGGGATACCAGATAAAATACAAGATGCCTAGTTAAATTTCAATTTCAGATAAATGACAAATTTTTCCACTTTTACTGGGCAACCTCATATATTTATCTGTATAAATCTGGCGACCCTAGTACCCGGAGAGAGCCTCCTGTACAACTCTACCCCTGAATTAAATCAAAATGAACTGAAAACCCAGCCTGAACCCTAATGCTCCCAATTCAATTTATGCTGCCACTCAAAGAAGCCATCTCCAACTGTTCAAACCTGGTGTGATATTAGAACCATTTGGGGAGTTTTAATAACACTTCAAACGTGGCCACTTCCCCAGAGGTTCTGATTTAAGCTCCCAAGAGTTCGAACATAATTCTCACACTTGAAACACAACAGACTCTTCTAAAAACCCTTCTCCAAACAGACTCCCCAGTCTGTTGGTGGAGTCTCCTCCCCTGGGATCTTGGGGAGTGTCTTGAAGTTTCATTTTTTTAAAGTGTCTAAAGAGTGGGCCTTGAACCTCATCTTGGAAAATTCTCCCAGTCTTGGCCCTGGCAAGTCAAAAGCATGGTCCCTTATCTCCTAGTGTGAGCTTCAATTAGGAGCTCTCAGGAAACAGACTCTTGCGCCCTGGGGAGTCACTGTCTGTATTTCCAAATATTTCCCAGGCAATTTCTTTGTAGGTTAAACTTGAAAGTCGTAGGCCCATATAGTTCTTACTTTCTCAAAGCAGCATGATTTACATCCTAACCCTCTCCTGCACTGTCCCACGTCAAGAGCCCCTGTGTCTGTCTTAGAATAACTGTAGTCATTCCCAGACATAAAAAGTACTTAGACAACTCCTCCCATCTACACCAAATCAAAACTTAGAAAAGCACCAACTTGCCAGTATCAAATTTTGCATAATGAATATTTGGTATGTGCTTTTAAAGCCAATATATGTGGTTTAAAAAATGACGAGAGACGTAGGGGATTGCTAAATACTTGCAATTATTTCAAGTGGCTGCACAGAAAATAAGTGAAGGTATCATAAAGCAAGTATAATTAGGAGTAATGGGGTAAATTAAGCACAAAAGAATTTACTCTTGATGTTGAAATGTGTTTTGCTCACAGCAAGGTCAGTGGCCGCCATGGTGGAGCCATTCACATGGCTCAAACTCTTCCTCCAGGTTAAGTAATTTTCAAACCTCACTAAGGGAGCTTTTAGACATGAGAGGCTCTCAAAAGCTCCTTTACTGTCTAAGTAGTGATCTGGAGGGTTTAATGCGGCATTTCCTTACTGACTTACAACATTTCCTGTTGCCAAATAGCTTTTTTTTTTTCTTTTTTCTTTTTTGCATTATTAACTTGGCTTCTCAAGCACCCCTCTGAGGTCAGTCAGAATTGTTATTTCTATTTTTTACATTAAGGTATCCTAAGGTACAAAGGTAGACGGATCTCCCCCAGGTCATTCTGCAAGTTAGCGGTAGGCGCCTGTGTAGCCTTGATCTTCCTCATCATTTAAATCAGCTTGCACTGATTTCCAGTTCTTCTGAAGTTGGGAGAAGGAAGATAACACATGGATGATGGCTAAAGCCACTGTTTAACAAGTGGTTTGTTGCTGTTGTAGGGATTCTTGTGAATTTTTATGCCATGTTTCAGCTTTTAGCAAATAATGCAATAATATTAGGTGTAATGAACCATTTATTTTATTTGGACCTACCGGTATATTTGCATTAGGTTGAATTGGTATATTATGCCAAATGACTATCTTATTTTCTTTTTTTTTAAGATGTATTTATTTTTATATATGTGAATACGCTGTCACTGTCTTCAGCACATTCAGAAGAGGGAATCGGATCCCATTACAGATGGTGGTGAGCCACCATGTGGTTGCTGGGAATTGAGCTCGGGATCTGTGGAAGAGCAGCCAGTGCTCTTAGCCTCTGAGCCATCTCTCCAGCCCCCCAAATGACTACTTTAAATAAAATCTTGTTTGTTTTGAACTTGCTGTGGATCTCAAGACGCTCAGGCTTAGATACCACTATTCAGGGTACAGGATACAATCACATTCTCCAATTTTCTCCATTTAAATAGTTTTCCTGTAAACCATTACCCTCATAAGAAGCAGGCTTCCACTAAGCATGACCCATCTGTTTAGACCTCAGGGTTGTATCCACCCACTGCGACCCATCCACACACTTTGGGGGGGGGGGGGAGCAGAGAATGTTCATAAGGAATGTGTATAGTGCTTACTTCACCTTACTTCATTCTGGCCATAAAGAAGTTCCAGGTCTCTTGTGTTAAATAAAAACCGATATAAAGTGGGGAGGGGATGAAAATGGGAAGTGCTTACCCAAGTGTCATATTTCTCTAAAGATGGTCACTTTTATTGGAGTCGAGGAGGGAATGGTGGTAGATAGATCCAGAGTAGGTGTGAGAAGGAATGCCTCTTCCATCACGGCCTTATTTTAAAGCTCTTCTGCCTTTCCGTTGAGACTGAAGTCAAGACATAACTCTGCTCTTAACTACCTCCAGTCAGGGAAAATGGCAAGAATTTTATTCTCTCACCGAGCTCCATCATATCTAGTCCTTCCTAGTTTCCCAAAGGTGTGATCAATTTCAGTTCACCGTTCTTTCGAGGGTCACCATCCGCAAGTATATTTTAGGCTGTCTAATTCCACAGAAATATTCTCCAAGGCGTACAATCTCCTCCTCTGCCCAGCCATTTTATAAATAAACTCTATGTGAGAGTGCCATCTTTCTAACCTACTTCATTCCAACACATGTACAGGGAAACTTAATCATCTGAAAGCCTGCTCTCGGTCATGAGGGATAAACACAAAATGGCTCTACAATAAAGCGTTACAGCACAGAACACGGCACATTTTCCAGAAAATGGCAGAGCCAGGAGAGGGCAAGTGAAACGGACACTTACTGGGTGGTCAGCATCAAGCTCGGTGCCATACATGAGGACTCTGTGAGAGCATCTGTCTAACTCAGAGATCTTCCGAGGGAACCACGGCACATCCTCTAGTTCTGTTGAAAACAGTGCACGTTTGATAATATTAACTCACCTTTGGAACATTTGTCATATTCCAAAGTCACCCAATAAAGAAAAAAAAAATCACCCTTGCCTTCTTCTTCTGTCCAAATGTTCTCAGGCGGATTCAGTGTCACAATGGTGGTCTGAAATTTCAGCAACTGAATGAGCTCATGAAATTCCGTTTTGCCACATTCACAGTCCACGAAGATTTCGACTTCAGAACTTCTCCTCCGGGACCTCCTGGATTCAATATGAAGCATGTTGACATGTTTCTCCTGGGGAAACATGAGGAATATCTCTAAATCACACTCAGGTCTCAACAAATGGAGTGCTCATCTTGTGAGGCTATCAAAGAGTAAAGTGTCAAGGACCTACGGAAGAGCGTTGACTATGCTTTGGTTGATTAATAGATGTGAACTTTTCCAGCTATTATTTTTTTATCAATAAAAAAGGCAGGGCTGAAGAGATGGCTTAGTGGTGAAGAGCACTGACTGATCTTCCAGAAGCCCCGAGTTCAAATCCTAAAACCACATGATGGCTCACAACCATCTGTAATGAGATCTGATACACTCTTCTGATGTGTCTGAAGACAGCTACAGTGTATACTTATATATAATGAGAGAGAGAGAGAGAGAGAGAGAGAGAGAAAGAGAGAGAGAGAGAGGCAAGTTATCATGGCTCTGAATAGGTTGTCCTGTCTCATATCCAAAAGAAGATGGCATTGAAGGCATAAAAAGACACTATGAAATATATCCTGGCATCACTTCTCAGAGAGGCACACATCCCATGGCTACCACATGGTTATTGACAAGGAGATTAGACTGTCTATTACATTACCATAAAGTAATATCCTAAAATGTGTATTTCCATACTCTTGAGAAACACAAAATGCAAACTCTTAATTTTATAGCAATAAAAGGCTTACTTTTAAAATAATGTTTAAGAATAAAGCAATCATTTAGAGTCAGACATAATGACTCATAAAAATCCCAGCACTTGGATAGTGGAGGCAGGAGGCAAATTCTTCTAGGCCACGTAGCTAGACCTTGCTGTATATAATAATAATTTAAAAATATAAAAATAAGGAAATTCTTCTTTTAAAAGTGAATCTTTGAAATGACAGGCAGTAAAAAGGGGGTGTGCAAAATGCCTAAGATTAGGAAAATATTCATCAAGGCATAGTCTGAGCTTTAAGGGAAAAAAATGGAAACAGGAATAGAACACAAGGGAGAATCTCCCAGGCAAAAAGGGAAACAACTCGGGAGGAGTGAAGAGGCAAGACACAGTAACAATAACCCCTAAATAGGACCACATCGGAGCTGTCTTTGGCATCCTCCTGGCTAGCTTCACTGGAAGATATATTCTGCAGCTGTCATTTTGTGAATCTTTTTGTAACAAGCTGTTCCAGGAAGAACAATAACTTTAATGCTTAAAAATCTGGTTTAAACACAGGAACTCCACCAGCCCAGTAACTCGGGTTCCTTCGGGTCTGTCTGGACTGGTGTCCAGAGTAGACCTTGGGTGCAAGCTCTGCAGCCAGTCCCACAACACCGAGAGGAAGCTCCACTCCCAGGTGACCTAACAAGCCCAGGATCACAGGATTCCTGAATCACAGGATCACAGAGACAGTTTGACTCTGAGGAGTTCTGACACAACCAGGATCGTAGGAAGGACAGGCTCCAGTCAGATTTAGCAAGGGCAGGTAGCACTAGAGATATCCAGATTGGGGGGGAGGGGAGGCAAGTGTAAAAAAATAAACAACACAAACCAAGGTCACTTGGCATCATCAGAACCTAATTCTCCCACCATAGCAAGTCCTGGACACACCATTACCCCGGAAAAGCAAGATTCAGATCTAAAATCACTTCTCATGGTGATGATACAGGACTTTAAGAAAGACATAAATAGCACCCTCAAAGAAATACAAGAGAACACAGGTAAACAGCTAGAAGCCCTTAAAGAAACACAAAAATCCCTTAAAGAACTTCAGGAAAACACAATGAAACGGTGAAGGAAATGAGCAAAACCATCCAGAATCTAAAAATGGAAATAGAAACGATAAAGAAAACAGAAAGAGAGACAACCCTGGCCATACAAAACTTAGAAAAGAAATCAGGAATCATAGATGCAAACATCACCAACAGAATACAAGACATAGAAGAGAGAATCTCAGGAGCAGAAGACACCATAGAAAACATTGCCACAACAGTCAAAGAAAATGCAAAAAGCAAAAAGCTCCTAACCCAAAACATCCAGGAAATCCAGGACACAACGAGAAGACCAAACCTAAGGATAATAGGTATAGAAGAGAGTGAAGATTCCCAATGTAATGGGCCAGCAAATATCTTCAACAAAATTATAGAAGAAAACTTCCCTAACCTAAAGAAAGAGATGCCTATGAACATACAAGAAGCCTACAGAACCCCAAATAGACTGGACCAGAAAAGAAATTCCTCCTGCCACATAATAGTCAAAACAACAAATGCACAAAACAAAGAAAGAATACTAAAAGCAGTAAGGGAAAAAGGTCAAGTAACATATAAAGGCAGGCCTATCAGAACTACACCAGACTTCTCACCAGAGACTATGAAAGCTAGAAGATCCTGGGCAGATGTCATACAGACCCTACAAGAACACAAATGCCAGCCCAGGCTACTATATCCAGCAAAACTCTCAATTACCATAGATGAAGAATACTAAGATATTCTATGACAAAACAAAATTTACACAGTATCTTTCCACAAATCCAGCCCTACAAAGGATAATAGATGGAAAACATCAACATAAGAGCAAAACTACACCCCAGAAGAAGCAAGAAGGTAATCTTTCAACAAATCCACACAAACCTAATTCCGCCTCTTACAACAAAAATAGCAGGAAGTGACAATTACTTTTTCTTAATATATTAATATGAAAATTAATATTACCAACATATCCTGATCAATTGAAATCCAATAATATGAGGAATTAGAAATTTGTTGATTGTCATCCAATGTTCTCTCTAATTTGGTAATTGGAGAAATAGGTCCAACATTGTACAATCTATATACATTTTCAGCCTGTTTGTTTGTGACAGTGTCTGGCTGTGTACAACATAAGGGTCTTGAAATCTTGCTTCTCCTATCTCAGCCTCTCTATTAGTAGTATTGTTTATTTCATGTCTTTATACTATACTATGGTTATATATTTCAAAAGTATTTATATACCCAAAAGAAACACAGATCATTAACTAGGGAAGTTGCTTGTAAGAAAACAACAAAGAGTGAGACTGAATGTTTTGCCTGACGTTCGTAACTCTTGTATCAAGTTTGAAGAAGAGGACTTTATAAGTTACTCTTTCTTTGAGATGAATGCTTTTCCAAGTTATGACAGCTAATGAATCAAATTTTTACCCTTACCCAATGTCTGTGCCACCCTCCAAACAGAACCATTGTTCATTGAAACAGTTGGTGAATGACTTTATGGATAGATCATCTTAATACCTACACCATTTCTTAAATGAATGTAACCTGTTCTCTGTGGGCTGAGAATAAAGTCACTCAATCAAGTCAAATAGCTTTGACCATAGCAGGAAGTCTGTATCCAAAAATCGAGCCTACAATTCATTTCTTGGTGCAGCAGAACTATCAACTCTCAGCTTAGCTACGATGGAGGTAAAATCCTTTGGTGATGTGAGGGTCATTGAAGTACAGCCTTACTACTATGAACTCCAATGTCTAAAAATTGTTCTTATTTTGGGCTCGTACCTCAGTAAGAACCAAGATTTTAAACTCCATTAAATACAAAACAAACAAAAAGACTTTATATATTTATGTTCATTTAGGAAAATACCAGTAGTGATGTATTATTTTGAAATATACAGTTAATATGTTTGGAGTTATTTAAAATTTATATTGAGAACAATGTATTTTCACTATTGCTATAGACGAGCATCTACATAAGACCATTAAATTGATTGTTGTTTTATATCAAACAACTTTTATAATACTTATTTGTATTGTTATAACATTTTATAAACTTTAAGGAATATGACAAAAAAGATATTGTATGTATTGAAGGGGGATCTCTGGGAGGAGTGGAGGTACAAAAGGGAAACAAGAATGTGATTGAATTCTATTTACTTAAAATATGTTTTTAAATGTTAACAAATTCAGATAAATTGAAATCATGTAACTTTTCTCATCATAATGCAATAAAAGTTTTAAAAAAAAATCTGGTTTAAGTCTCCCATTGATACACTTTTCTCCTTTGATAACTGTAGCCTAAGGTTCCCTCTCCACTCTCCACTCTATATGCACACACTGCCCCATTACTTCGGTGACTGCACTCTGGATCCCTCACCATTTCTGATACAATCCTGGATGTTCTATTTCTGTTTTTATTAAGCTTTGTGATCATACTCTATTTTATAAATTGCCTAATGATGAAAATGGGATCGATATTAAGTTCAAGGCCCAAGAGACTCCACTTTCATTGTGCCATTTGTGGCTTTTAAGGCTTGGTTAAATCAGAGTAGGTATTTTTAGACTGGGCACTGAGGTCCCAATGGGTTAAGTGGTTTAGCTAAGACCTGGTGAATACCGGATGGCAGAGTGCAAATTCAAAGTGTGAACCCCTTCTCCAGGGATTTTTTCTGCTGCACCCAGCTGTCAAATTGAATTGGCTTGCCTTCGGGCACCGTATGGACACAGCCCTACATGGCATAATTATGTGTAAAATACTAGTCTAGATTTCCATTAACAATGTTTACAGTACCTGATCCTTTCTTCAAGGCCAAAGGGGAACAAGGAAACATTTTCCGAGTCAGATTAATTCCCAATCTATGGTCATCTAGAGGCATCACAAATAACACCTCCTGTCTACATTTTACAAAATTACTTCATCCAAATAAGCCAGTTAGGCAGCAATTATTATCATTACCATTTTACAAATGAGGAAATCAAACCGATGAGCACAGAGCGGTTCGCCAACCCAGCAGAACACAGGTCCAAATCCCCTGACTATGTGTCTACTACACAGCAGCCTAAGGCACTAGAAAGAGCCCAACTGCTTATCTTCCAGCTCTGGTGACCAGCCATCACTCCCACAAAGTGCAATTTGTAAGGGGTTTTTGCTTCAGGTGGAAAAGGCATCAGGTGTACAAGGTGTTCATCCTCTCACCCAAGCTCTTCATTTACAACTCAAAACAAAGATTCATGCCAGGGACTATGCCATACCTTTCTATAAGACACTCCTTCAATTATGTTCATGAGATGGGGCTTATGAGAAGAAGTGCCTGAGCTCATATATCCCCTTTTTTGCAACAAATATGCTCTTATTACATGTGTCTGTGTGTGTATATATATGTGTGTTCTGTGTGTGTTTTGTGTGTGTATGTGTGTACGTATGTGTATGTATATGTGTGTTGTGTGTTGTGTGTGTATGTATTATAGGAATGTGTGTTTTGTATGTGCCTTGTGTGTATATGTGTGTTATGTATTTGTGTGTTGTGTCTATGTGTGTTGTGCATATGTATGTGTGTTATACATATGTATGTGTGTGTTATGTATATGTATATGTATTGCATTTTCCACTTTAAAGCTCACATTTTTGAAGTACAGACTTTTCACCTGGCAACAAGTTAACAGAGTTGTTATAGGCTGAATCTGAATTAATAAATCACAGTTCATGTAAACCTGCTTGTTTCACTGCTAGGCAGAGTAAACTCCATTTTTAAAGCTTTGTGACATTTGGTTCCTTTGAATCTTTTGCCATATTACCCAGAAATGGATCCAGAAATGACTTAATAACAGGTGACAGGTCTGTCACCAGGCACAAAGCCACTTTGAGGATGCAGGAGGATGTGTGCTCTGCGTTTACCTGGAAGAGCCTCAATGCATTCACCAGCCCGCCAACTTCATTCTTCAAGGAGAACACAACCGCTGTCTTGCTGCTCTCTGTAGCGTTGCCTTTGCTGGGCTCTTTGCCACTTTTCTTGTCCTCGCTGTTGATAGCCTTATTTTGCTTCAAGAAAGTAGAAGCACAAGAGTCAGTTATATCCCAGGGATTTCCGTGATTTAATTTATCCAGAGATTCCTCTTAAATGCTGCAAACCCCACCTAGCATACAAACTCAAAGTGGAGTTGCCATTGCACCCAAGTCTGAATCTGCCTGCTCACTGAGGAAGTCCGTGACAGAAGAGCGTGCCCAACCAATCCCTCCGTGGACAATTGAGTCTGAAAAGTGACTACTACATTTCAGCCACATATAGGACTGGCAGTTGGAAAGGCAGAAGAGAGAAAGAGAACCAGCTAGCTAACCAGTAGGAGCACACATGACAATTTGAGTTATAAGTAAGTTCTCCCAGCTCAGGACAGAAATAACAGGCCTAGCAAACCAGAGCCCATTGCAGAATTTAAAAAACAAACCTGGGAATGTTCCATTTGACAAACAATGTAAGATTATGATGGTCTGTTTTGTACTCATTACATAGGATGCAAAGTTGGGCAGAGACCTGACTTCTTGGCTGATGGTGGGGTACCACCCTCTCACACCAGTCTCCTATATCCTCATAGAACAAACTAAGATCTGCATGTTTACATGGAACCCAGTGATAGGCGGTTTGCCATTGTCTTCCTTCTATTTCTCTACTGGATTTATTTTCATGCATTAAGATAACCTCACTCATTGAGTTTATATATAATAGGAATGGATGTTTTATTATTTATGACTTGAGGGAGAGAAGAAGCTAATGCTGGCACTGGCATTTGACAGTGTGTTTGGTCATTAGAAGCTCAAAATGTCTTCATATTCTCAACAGCTGCTCCCTCCTCTCCACGCAATACCCAGGTCTCGTACGTCTAAGGAGCATTTTTATGGGGAAGTGTCATACATTAACCATAACTGAGGGGTTTTTTGTAATTTTTCTCCTTGCAGTTTATTACGACCTCAGAATTCCTCAATGTAACACCTCATCCAAATATTCATGATACTTGAGTGTTAGAAAATCTATTTTGCATTTTGGCCTCATTTTCACAAATTGACTTAAATAGTGCTAAGAAAGTTGCTGTGGCTGTTTTTCAGCATTTGTGGAGTAATAAATGGAATGGACATACTCGGAGCTATGGCATTAGCCCGATTTTTCTCCGACAAGCTGAATTTGCAATTGGTTAATAAACAGAAAGGACATCTGTGAAGCATCCCTTAAATTTTTGATGACAGAACCCTGGATATGTATGTTAGCAAACCAAAAGTATTGTGTTTATTAAAACTCATAACTTGCTCAAATTAAGATCTAAACCTTTGCAAGAACTGTAACTTTTTCAAATACCATTCTTTAATGTTAGTATTTTAAACACACACACACACACACAAATCTTGTAAATATTGAAGCAAGTAAAATGCTTCTTTAACTATTTCATCAATTAAGCTTTAAAGAGAGAGTAATGTGGCATGCAGGAAAACCTTTAAAGGGTTCTAGTTCCTCTTTTACTCCAAAACCTGTACTTAATCCCCAAAATACACTTATTAGTTCTGTATGGCATAGGAGACAATATTGCCTTGTAGAAACCAAAGAGATACATTTAATTCTTTCTCCCAAATCTTCCTTATCGACCTTTCAAGTTATATACTTTGAGGGAAGAGTGACTTTAGCACATTGGTTCACATAATCTTTCATTCTTTATGATAGGAAACTTCACTTTCCATTTGAGGAAAGTTTATCTCCCAGCAACTCGTCCAGCTAGGCAGACCGAAGGTGGTAAGACAAGACTACTGAGGAGGAGGGAATTGAACTGCACGCTTACTCTACAGCAGGTGTCCATATGGTGAGGTTAAGACAATTGATGCCCTAGAGAACACTGGAGAGTGCCAGATACTCGATACTCACTGTTAAGCTGCCAAGTAGCTGATGCTCTTCTGGCACCGCTGAATCCAAGGACAGCCCTCTCCTGGCCCAGTATTTACTGGAAAACATCATCATTGCAGGCTGCATGGCTCCCGATGTAATTTTCTTTCTCAGCAGCAGGGGGGACCAGAGGGGCAGCCTTGGCAGAGACGGAGGAAGGACAGTGGCAGCTGCCTGCTCGGGTGCTGTCCAGAACCCTGGTGCTGAAGAGCAATGAGCTTCCTCCCCTCCCTGTGTTCCTTTATATGAGTGACTGAGGACTGATGGAAAGCTGATTAGAAAAAAACTCATTTCTGGTTGCTGATGGCCACAGTCAGATTACACGTCTGAAGCCTGGGGTTATCTGTGCTCATGATGAGATTTGTTTGTTTCGTAGGTCGAGTAGCTCTTTGGGAGGAGATGGTGGGGAACAATACATCAGGGTTATTATTATTTTTTTCGTGCAACAAAACAGCCGTCGTCTAATTTTAACTCTCAAGCCTGCTATTGGAAGATTACGCTCAGTCTTTAAGTAACTATGAATTTAAGTGTTTTGTGCTTTTTAAAAGAAAATAACTTAAGAAAGGCTTTCCTGCTGCATGACGTTATAATGTGCAAATTTTACATGTGTGTATGTGTGATAGCTTTCATAAGAGGTCTGTTTCCAAAACCTGTAGTGTCTCCATGTAGAAGGATACTCAGGTTATTGAAATTCGAGGCTTGAACTTAGCTCAGATACTAACCTTCTAGAATGTTCTTCACTAAGTAAGAAATATATGGAAGCGAAATGTCCATAGGCCCTCATTCCTTGGATACTTTTCTGATACAATTCTGTTACTCTCCATCTATAACCTGATCAGACCTAGCAATCTGACAGGCGTAGACAAAATTATATTTATACTTCTCCAACTTTAGAAAGCCACAGGAAAACTTGCCAATTCTTTGAAGAGTGGAAAATTCTTTTTTTTTAAGGTTTATTTATTTATTATATGTAAGTACACTGTAGCTGTCTTCAGATGCACCAGAAGAGAAAAGAGGGCATCAGATTTCATTACAGATGGTTGTGAACCACCATGTGGTTGCTGGGATTTGAACTCAGGATCGTCAGCAGAGCAGTCGGTGCTCTTAACCACTGAGCCATTTCTCCAGCCCCATGAAGAATGGAAAATTCTTAACCAAGAGTACATGTTTAACTGAAGAACTAAACAAAATCTGGAACTTGTACAGTTTGATTATATAGAAAACAAAATGAGGATTCTTCAGAACAAGAATGTATATGTTAACACTGATTGAATTTTAATTGTTTCTGGAGACTTGAGGGTTTAGGATTATTATTTGATCCAACTCTGAAAATAATCATTCAACTTGTATTTCCTCTGAAGACCAGCACTGAGAGGCTAATAGGAAAAGCAAATATTAATAAAGTAACAATTAATTATAAAAAATGATAGTTGACAATGCTAAGTGCCTATATTCTGCACACTTTCTATTATGAATTTATAGGTCAGAACATGATCAGTTATCATAACAACACTCACAGAGAGTTGCTGATTGTGTGTGTGTGTGTGAGAGTGTGTGTGTGTGTGTGTGTGTGTGTGTGTACTAAGGCTCAAAAGCTGTAGGTAAATTAACAAAGGTTCATATGTTCACACAAATAAAGAATGTCCAAGGTAGGATCTTAATTCAGGCAATTTGGTTTCAGGATCTGTTGGGGCCCAAAAGCCCCTGGCATCTCAATCTCCATCTTGTCCCTGGGCCATCATCTATTAACTAACACTCTTTCATTTCTTCCACTATCTTGCTTCCGTTCCTGTAATTGACTCAGGACATTTTACAATAGGGGGCTTTCTGGACTTTTTACAATGAGGACATTCCTTTCTGGACAATGGAGATATTCCATTCACATTAACCAAGTGATAATACCGGTTTGGTCCATGCACCTGGGCAAATACCTTGTGGTCTGTAGCTTTTTAAGCTCTTTGTTTCCCTAGAGTAAACTGAGACTTGAACAGAATTTTTGTCTCGTCTCCTTCCTTTGTGTCTCCTGATCCCCATTTGTCGTTGTTGTTCCCTTCCCCAGAGAACCCTGTTGTTTAAGTCCTGCAGGTCATGGCAAGGATCCATGTTCTCTACCATTACACTGTACAATGTCCTCAAGTACTCCAAATAAAGAGAAGGATGTGAAGAAAAGTGGACTCAACAGAACACAGACTATAGAGCCTTACATAAGAAAAAATGTACAACTCAACAAAATTTTGTTGATCCCTGAGTTTATATTAAGCATTGGAAACTGAATCCTGAGGACACAAAGAAGTGTCCAACACTGCACTGACCCACAGACATCACAGTCCAGCTGAGAGAATGAAGTTGTGTAACAACCAAGTAGAACAAAGGGTGTCAACCTCTCTGCAGAAGACACAAAAAGCACAAGGCACAGAGTGGTCAGTACCACATATGCTACAGAGTCCTGAGACTCTTGAGGGAGTTGTTTGAACTGACTTTCTAAAAGTCATTTTGGCACTGGAAAACAGCAAGAAGATGGTTTGAAATATAGGAAACAACATAACAAAATGTGTAGGGAACCATTATTGTTCAAAAATGATGTAATCTAGATGTAGGGAAAGGATGAGCCCATGAGACAAGTTAGAAAGGGAAGCAAGATCTAGAGTATGACAAGATCTCCATGACACTGTATAGCTTGGCACTTTATTATTACCTTTTCCTGTAACTGAAAGTCGATTGGAAAGGCTTTCTACAGTGCAGTCATGTAACCACAGTGTTATTTCAGAACAGTAGTAACTAGGAAGAGGACTTCAAAATGGAAGATAGAAAGTTAAACTTAAAATATCTCACCCAGAATACAACAGCCTGGTTTAATATAGTGGATAAAGGATGCAATGAAAGGAACCAGAAATGTGAAGTGATAAAAATCCAGAGGCTACTGCCCCTGCGTCAGCATGGGAGCTGGTGAAAGCATGCTGTAACTGTAGATCAGTGGACCATTCAACCCTCACCAGGCAAGCTTCTTCTTGCAGTAGATGCTAATTAAGACAAAGACCAACAATGGACAATGAGCAGAGGATGAGGGACCTTCAAGCAGTCGTCACTAAATGAAATGTCTTTATCAAACACTTTCCTTCAAGGTATCAATGCTGAGAAAGCAGAAAGAGTGTTTTGATTTTTTGTTGTTGTTCTGCTCTGTTTTGTTTTCAGCTTGGGATATGTTTTTGAGGAGGAGAGGAAGGGAGAGAACATAAAGTAGGGTACATGAGAAAGTGGGAAGGATACTCGAGGAGGTGGGAAAGGAGAAAAATAGTAACAAAATAAATTATATAAAACTCTATATAAATTGCTTTAAAATAATACTAAAGTGCATTTAAGGTATTTATTGAGTCTATTCAATACTGTAACCACTTTTGTTCACTTAAAAAAATATGGAAACAACATAAAAGTTTTCCTTTTCTTTTTAAGGCCTACAAGAATAATATAAGTTCACAAGCATCAGCAACAAAAACTAGAAGCTTAACAGGATATAAAAGAGTAATCAAAGGCTTTGCAGACACAAGAAAACTGAGTTATCAATAAAGTTGCTGAAAAGCAACTGGTTTACACTCAAGGATCCCCTATATGCTCCGTATCTTTGGCATTATGAGTAAACAGAGGAGTCTGTGAAAGAATTGTCCAGAGTCTGTAAGCAGTAGTCAGACAATTCCAAAATCCACAACAAATTTAGTCATCAACTCAGTGTGGTACTTCATATGGTCAGACATACAGACTAATCGACTAGATAAGATAGCCTGTAAATAATCCACTGTAGTAATTTTGTCAATAATTTTCCAGGAGAGACTCCAAGATAATACAATGGGAAAGTACTAATCTGAGCTAATCATAGGGTGCCTAGTACCAGTTGATACATCTATAATGCAACCCTTAAATCTGCAGCTCAAGGAAAATCCTCAAAGAGGAGAACAGAAAGAATGTTAGAGCCAGAGGACTGAAACACCTGCTGCTAAAACAGTGCCTTCTAGACTTGACCCATGAAACTTCAGCTGTATGGTCACCTACACAAATCTGCTTGATGACACATGCCAGTGTGGATGGAGGAAATTTTGTAAGCTTTCTTCGTCAGTTCGAAAACTACACGCAACCAATGACTGCTGGAATAAGCTCTCTAATATTAGATTGGATAGGTTATCCAATCCCAGAGGACCAGCCCTGGCTAGGAGAGGGGTTCCTGAGGAAGGGGTGTTGGGGAAAGGTAAAAGAATGACTTGAGCCGGACAGTGGTGGCGCATGCCTTTAATCCCAGCACTTGGGAGGCAGAGACAGGAAGATTTCTGAGTTCGAGGCCAGCCTGGTCTACAGAGTGAGTTCCAGAACAGCCAGGGCTATACAGAGAAACCCTGTCTCGAAAAACAAAACAAAAAAACAAAAAACAAAAACAAACAAACAAACGAACAAAAGAATGACTGGAAGTCATTCATGGGTACAAGCTGACTGCTCTGTGTTCTGCTGGAGTTAGATCTCCAGGCAGCTATGTGGATAGCTCAGCTCTTGAAGACAACAGCCCAGTCTTTTATTTACATATCAGTTCAATTGTTTACCCAGGTTCCCTTTTGATTACCGCATGAATCAGTATTTTATTACTTTAGCCCCTTGATTCCTAGAGACAGCAAGTACATTGTTTCTAACATAGCAAATGAACTCACAGATCTGCCTGCCTTTGTCAGCACAAACAACAAGTTTAGCTGGGTGGGATCCCATCCTGAGACTACCATTCCCACCATGCCAGGATCTAAACTTGCTCTGTCCTGGGCTAACTTTGAACTCAGGAATCTGCCTGCCTTTATATCTTTCTGCTCATTAGTGAAGCTGCCTTTGTTCTTTTTGGTCTGTGAAGCCCCTCATACAGTTCATACTGCATTCTTATATTTTAAATAGCTGAGAAATTATACATTCTTGAATTCATGTTTTCAAAGCTCTTTCCCACAGCCTTAAAGGCTGTCTTGAAGGTCACAGCATTTACGATTTAGCTGAGGACATTAGACACACATGGAGTCATTACCCTTGGCAGGAAGAATATTTCCTGAAAGAGGAACATGAAGCAAGAAAATATATACATTATTATACAAAAAAGCTTTATGCCTAGTAACCATCACTGAAAGAGTTGCCTGTAAGCAGTAGTCAGACAATGCCAAAATCCACAACAAATTTAGTCATCAACACAGTGTGGTACTTCATATGGACAGACAGATGGTTACCTTGTGGAAGCCCATGCCCTGTGGGCTCTGCACCAGAGGTGGGAACACATTGACCCTTCCACAGAAGCAATGCAGGACTTGGCACACACATACAAACAGGCAACAATAAATGGACTCCGTAAGTTTTGCGTGCATATGTGCATGTGTGTGTAAAGCAGTAATAATTAAAGAAGCAGAAGCCATGAATTTGACAGAGACATGAGAGGAAGTAAAGGGGGAAATGATATAAGTATAGTAAAGTATGAAATTATCAAAAAGACAAATCTATACTATAGAAGAAAATATTGATTGTACCTTATTGAGAATAAAGAACTCCTATAATTCAGCAACATTAAAGGAGTTAGTATTGGGGCTGGAAACATGGCTCAGTGGTTGACATAACTGGCTGCTCTTCCAGAGGACCAGGGTTCAATCCTCAGCACCCACATGGCAGCTCACAATTGTCTGTAACTACAGTTCCAAGGGATCTGACACACAGAAATACATGCAGGTGAAACACCAATGCACATAAAATAAAAAGAAAAGCAGGACTAAATAGACACATCTCCAAAGATAGGATGGTTAATAAACACAGGAAATAATACTATGCAGCATTAATAATTAGATAAATGCAAATCAAATGTAAAAAATGAGATGCTGCTTCAGACCTAAGAGGATTGTTATAATCAAAAGTAATGGATGATAAGTAGCATTGCTAGAGAGTCAGAAAACGTAGGCTTTTCTTACATTGCCAGTGGCTCTGTGAAGTGATGTGGTCATTCCAGGTAATAGTTTGGTGGTCCTTCAATGCTTCATTGAGTTATCATATGACCTAGAAGTTTTTACCCCAAGTATGTGGAAAATAATAGTTGTTTGAAAAGAATACCTGACAGTTTCTCAAGACTAAAATTAACTAGAGCTCAACAACTCAACTCTTTGGGGTATACATCCCCCAAAAGTAAAAACATAACCACAAAAAAAGACTGTACACAATTGTTCACAGCAACATTATTCATAAAAGAGAAAGTAATTGGGGCTGGAGAAATGGCTCAGCGGTTAAGAGCACTGACTGTTCTTCCAAAGGTCCTGAGTTCAAATCCCAGCAACCACATGGTGGCTTACAACCATCCATAATGAGATCTGATTCTGGGGTGTCTGAAGACAGCTAAAGTCTTTATTACATATAATAAATAAATAAATCTCTGTGTGTGTGTGTGTGTGTGTGTGTGAGAGAGAGAGAGAGAGAGAGAGAGAGAGAGAGAGAGAGAGAGA